>OOFC01021854.1:0-10677 GCA_900323345.1 Pseudochromis fuscus
ACGCCCATTCCTCCTAGAAATGCCCCCGACCTTTCGTCACCTGCCGAGCCACCGCCCACTGCTCCCGTCTCAGCAGAGCTCCCCTCCCCCGCGTAAACAGCAGGCACACAGCGGTAGCAGCAATTAGCAAACACCTGGTGGACTGCGCGTCGTGGAGCTCCCGTTTCTGACTACTTTTCAGAGAACATTTCACAAAATGCCTTCGTGGAAGAAATGCATCTTTGGATGTAAGGAAGATTGCCCTCTTTTTGGTCTTACCGTGCAGACACGTCCTGTAAGAGCCTCTGAATTCTCTCCAGTTCATCAGAAAATGCACTTTCCGGGTCAGACACAGGATCGTACTCGTAAGGCTGTACAACATCTTGCGTCGCCATCGCTCAAACGTGATAAAAAATAACTTTTTTTTTCCGAAACAAAAGTTGTAAATACGGCATGGAGAAGCAGTGTTGTGATGCCGTCGTGGACAGCGTGCTGAAGGGGGAGTGTCTGAAAGGCTCGGAGCCTCTTAAAGAGACAGAGTCCAATATCCAGGCGTTCAGAACGGCCATGATGTGAGGGCAAATTTCATGAGAGTTGTTTTTTTTATTTACAGCATTTACAGATCAACCTAAGGTAACATAGTCATTGGAGTATGCCATAGAGTGGTACAATATATCTGGAAAAAGCATAATACCCCCTCTTCAAATAAAGAGTAACAGATATTTTCCACTTTACACTGTCTTTTCTTTCTTATATGTAAAGTCGTGTCCTCAAACATGATATTGTGCGAATGTAAATTACTCTTTAGACACATTAACAACTGAAAACACTGGTCTAATTATCTTATTCCCTGAAAATAAATAAATAAATAATAAAATGCACATGACCAATAGTGTGAAAATAGACTGGAGAGAGAAATTCACAAGTGTATTTTGACCACTGTTAGTGCCTCAAAGTTTTCAGGGGAGCACTTGAAATTGATGGAGCTTGATGTAGTCTGTGGCCAATGACCCACGCAGAGACGTATTGACTGGAGCAGGGCTATTGGAAAGATGTCAGGCTCAACAGAAACAGTTTTGGAGAAGTGTCCCCTGGAGGCTGCCTCGGTGGCTTCATTAAAACTTATCATTTATATGTTGGATTTCTGTGCAGAGTGTGGGCGCCATAACTAAGGTTAGTCCAAGAACACTGTGATTTTGTCCCAAAGGGTTCCTTCGCTCTCAGCCCTCAACCCCTGTCTCTGTGTCAGGCAGACACATGGTGTAATGCATTAAATGGTGTATGTTTTTGTCCTTGTGTTACAGGCTCAGAATGAAAAACACTCAGAGCCACAGTGGTGAAACACATTTAATTACAGGGGATACATGTGTAAACATACCAATGACAACAGGCAGCAACACTGTTCCTGTCGTGGAGCAGTGTGCAATCAACACATAGTAAACATCTTGATAAGAAAGTTGTTACAAAACAAATAAATAAATGTCTCTCTAATGTCTGTCTAATCACTTAGACTTTCTGTATGTTTTCTTTGTATCTACTTAGTTTTCAAGATTTTATTTCTGAAGTTAATTGAAGCACTTACTATGTAAAAATAATGTAACAATCTGTATAGTCCAGATAATGTGCAGGTAGACTTAATAATAGTTTCATCAAAAGTCATATTGAACCCACAGAATCTGAAGAAGCACAGTTCTGAACTATCTGAACGTTGAAAACCTTGCATTTACTCTTTTAACTGAACTCATTTAAACTGTATTTAACCAGGAAATACAATTCTTGAGATTTAAAATCTATTTTGCAAGAGTGTCCTGGCCAAGATGGTAGCAGCCAAAAGAATTATTGGGTTGCTAGATAGTCTTATTAGCCCTGTGTCTCCTGTTAACCTAGATTTACTAGCCCATGTGACTAACCCGCCACAGGTTCAGCTCACTGTCTGGCTTTTACTTTTTCATTTTCTCTCTCTCTGGATCTTTGAAATGTTATATCATTGCCAACGATTTTTTTTTTTTTAAATGATATCTGGTATCAGTTGCACTTCTTAATGGGCAGGTTTTCTGTCAAATTCAATCCAAAGCCACTGAGTGTGTTGTTTAGGAATGGAGGAATTAGAGAAAAATGCAGTTATATTAGTGTTGATGACATATTTATGGCTAATATGAATGTATTCACTTCTCTTACGCAGCTGTATCTTAACCTAACCTGGGTTTGAATATGGCCGCACACGTAAATTAAAAATCTGGACAATTTGCATTTTGACCTTCACTTGGTCAGCTTGTTGCTGATTTGACAGACTGGTGACCCGTTCTGGGCGTACTGCACCTTTCACCTAGTGCATGCTGGGACACGCTCCAGCTCCCTGTGACCCTGAACACAATAAGTGGCTTAGAGCAGGGGTCCCCAACCTTTTTTGCACCACAGACCGCTTTAATGTAAGCATTTTTTCTTTGCCTTCAAGATGTGGCAGAGTATGAACCGGCATACAAATGCAACCTCTAATATTGAGCGTATAGCTGGCGATATAGAGTGACTAGCATAAACCAACTTTCTGTAATTCCTCGGCCATTTGTGCTAGTGACGTGACTCCAGCTAATTCTGAAAGCCAACAAGTGCAACGTTTCGTATATATGACATACATTACAGCAGTACTGCAGGGGAATGGAGTCATGCCGTGACGTGCAGCGCTCCGTACATATTACCTACATTACGGCAGTGTATGGAAACTCCGCTTGTCGGCTTTCAGAATCAGCTGAAAACACGTCACTAGCACAACTGGCCGAGGAATTTCGGTGATTTGATTGACAGGTCACTTTCTGTCAGCAGCTAAATGTTCGGGGTAAAAGGGTTAAGTTGGCCTTTTTCACTTTGCAAAGAAGCTCTCCATAGACATAGATAGTTTTTTTTTTTTTTTTTTACTCATTTTCACTATTTGCAGGCTTATTTTTTGGGTAATGTATCTGACACGTCGTATCATGTGACCAAGACACGTGTATTGACATGTCAAGAGGCACAGGCGAAAGTTCAGTCGGAGAGAATCCGGTCACTTTTCAAAATAAAGCATCTTTCAGACTCTAACAGTGAATACAACGGGAATGATAGAAATGATTTATTCTTTCTGTGCAGCCTGGTAACAAATGCCTCACGGACTGGTACTGGTCCGCAGCTCGGTGGTTGGGGACCACTTGCTTAGAGGATGGAGGGATAGGTAAATGAAAGGATGGATGGACAGATGGACAGATTAAAGGCTCACTTGTACTGCTCACTTGTACTAAGGAGAGTAAACTGAACATACAATAAAATCATTTTCATACAAACACAAATAATTTTTTAAGAGAATCATCTGCATGAAGATTGATTGAAACCCTTTGTTACAAAATTATTTTAAAAAGATAAAGTAAATCTATCTCTGTAGGCTACAGTTAAACAGCCTGCTGTACCTGTGCTATCTGCTTGAAAAGAAACGCATTGAAAAAACTAAAGAATCCTCTTCTGACATTATCTGCTCTCATTTAATCACATTCATTCTTTCAATTTTCCTTTTCGGGCCAGTTTACAAAATGTTACATTACTCCTGGGCTTAGTACCACTGCAAGATCTGTGAGCCATGACAAAGTCTACAAGTCCTTCTGTAATGATTTTAATCAGGAGCTCATTATGTCTCACACACAGAGGCCACTCAATCACATCAATTGATTAATTAAGTGCCAAGGGCATCTGGGAACCCAGGTGACAATATGATCCCTGGGGACAAGATGAAGGTCTGAATGCAATAGTTGTAAAATGACTGGTACTGTGGGGTCAGAATAACTGTCAAATGTCTTTACTTATATATGTAATTAAAAAGCAAATGCTCTCAATAAAAACTTATAATTCCCTGCAAGGACAGATGTTCTTTCTGTGCCTTTTGGTGTTGCTTAATTGCACACTCTTCAGTGTTAAGTCAGCAGGAGAAGAAGAAGAGGGGAAGGAAATGGATTTGTGCAAGCCAGTATCATAGTAAAGCATGTAATACAGGCTAATCCTCCTCCAGTCAAGCTGCTGTGAGGTCCAGAACAGTGAGGGAGTGCTGGCTTGATTTGATTCAACCTACAGCAACAGCTGGGTAAATACATACTACCACTGTGTGGGCCATTCACTCTCAGTCACTGAATAGCATTAACACAGGTGGGAGTACTTCCACCTGTTTTGTCTTGCAAATCTTGAACCAGAGTCATAGCTCTCAAGCTGCTCTCATAACACACGAATAACATTTAAACACATTTGCTTGTGTTGCCACTGTGCAAACACAGGGTTTTTTTTAAGTGTGGGGAATGTTGTATTTCTGACTTTAAATAGCAGAGAACATTATGTCAAATTTAGGCAGTAAACAGCCAACAACACCCTGAAGAATATGACTTTTCTATTGGGTGTTAGTGCTCCTATAAAATTTCTACACTCATAATGGTTATTCAAGCATTTCGTCCATCAAACTGCACAGTGGGCCACAGTAATAGACAGTTCAAATGACTATTAGGCTAAATGTTAATGTTGTGCAGGATGCAGTTTGAAAGTGATCTTACAGGTTGATCACGCTGTAGGAACCAAGGTCATTATACTGCAAGACAATTGTTATATTCATCTGTTTTCCAGCCATGATTGAGGTAAGGGGAGGTGCAAGTCTGTCTTAAGTTGTTCATTATTAGTGTGTTTCAATCAATCAACAACATGCAGAACAACAATCTTTATGACGCAGTTTTTTTAGAGTGTTTTCCAAATCTGTCAAGTTGCAGTTAAACCCTGCAGAGACCCTCCTGATTCCAGCATAGAGAGAAGAAAAATAAAACGTCAGCATGTGTGAGCACTGGGAATAAAGATCTGTGTGTAGAGGTGTGTGTGTGTCTGTGTGTCTGTGTCTGTGTGTGATGCCCAGCTGTTTGCATCCTCCCTCAGGGTTGACCTGTGCCAAATCACGAACATGGACTCCATGAAAGGGAACCTCGCAGCATGTGCTCTCCTCCAGATCCAAACGACTCCTCCCCGGCAGGCTGCAGCCAATTACTGCTGCATTCAACTCTGTGGAGTGGACTGTGGAGGTGACGAGTCACACTCCCTTAACAAAGGGCCGTCAAGCTGTCTGATTGTTTCCTGTAAAGTCAATCAGTGGTTAAGTTTCTTATTATGCAACATGCTGTTTCCGTTGTTCTCCTTTCTTTCTGTTTTTCAGGTTTTCTGTCTGTACCCTAAATCATTTTCAATACTGTGTCCTGTATTTATGAGCTGCACAAATGAAAGGGGTCGCTGATAGTGCTGAACACTGCGCAACGTTTTAGTGTCCTTTAGTTTTATGTTTGGTGTCCTACATATACAGTGTTGTCATTCATTCCCACCATTCTCACAGACCTCTTTTTAGACAAATTACTTTTCTGTGATTAAATATTTTCACTGACGATGGACAGACAATATCTGTGACTGACAAAAGTGGAGGAGCCATTCAGATAATAGTACAAGTAGCACTACTGACTGTGACATTTATTTCACAAGATTCTATATTTAAAATCTTGAACAAAGGTACAGAAATATTATTTTCTTTGTGTACATAAAGTATCATGGCAAACACAGCATCATGCAAATATATTTTCATGTTATTACTTTTCATGCATTAACCTGTAAGTACCATTTCATTGTTCTATGTGGTCAAAGTGGAGGTCATTTTTTAAGTCAGTTTTTTTAAGTTCATTGTGTTTTATAGTTTATACTTCATTGTAAAGGTAACCATTAACTACTAACATAATGTATTGAAGTAAAAAATCCAATATTTCCCTCGAATGTGGTATAGTCGGGTAGAAAAATAAATGCAGGATAAAATTGATACTCCAGTTTTGACTAGAGCACAGGTCTATGTTTTTGTGGAAAAGCTTGAGTTCAAAATTGAATAAAACTGGACAAGGTATTAAAATGGAGGGAATTGCTGTGATTTAACCAAAGGTTGAAATCCTAATTACAACTGTTGTTTTACTATTACACTGCTGTTAATGTGAGTCACACATTCTTTGCCCAGCTTGCTAATAGAAAGTAGTTTGTCCAAATTATTCTCACATTAACCTTTTGAAAGAGTCTTAAAATAATGATTGCTCTCATAACTATGCTCTGTGGTCAATTAGCTCAAATTATTTCTCAGTTTGTCTTCCCATTATTAGCAAAGCTACAATTATGCCTTTAAATCATGCCTTCATAGCAGGTTTAAAGACAAGCTCAGATATTTATGTGAGGACCTGACATGGCCTCTGAACATTACTTGGCAGAAAACTCTTGAAAGACTCTTCTGCTGTATTGACACTTAGCTCAGTCTGCAGGGGTTTAGCCCAGTTTCAGCTTGGATAGATTCCATTTAAGAAAATTGCCGTGAGTTTTCCTATCACATTGCCTACTTTGAGCCTATCCTCAGCTGACAGGTCAAATGCATCTCCATCCCCCTGTAGTGAAAACCTTGGTGTGACCTTCTCCATCCATCTGGCCTTTTAAGAGAACATTTAATCAATAACTCCCATCGTGTAGAGTTTGGTTTCAACAGAAGTCAGAGATCTACTGCTCTCTGACACCCCCGTCCTCAGCTTGAGCTCCCTGATTGTCCCCCATAAACCCTACTTTTTATCACATCACTGGCTGCCAATGACACCCACAGTACCAGAGTTAATGCTGTCTGTCATGACACTCTTCCATATGGGGAAAAAGTTGAAGCCTGCCAAGAAAATTTTGCAATATTGGATGCAAATGCTGTTGCTTGTGTAGTAGGGGGTTAAAGTACGTAAGTAGTAGCCATTTTGTTTACTCTTCTGATTGCACAAAAGGATGCACACACACATTTTGCATTCAACTGATCTACAGATGGAGATAATGCACAAAAAAATCAACAACAAATGCATCAAATGTTTTATGAGGAACAAAATGTGTTTATAATTTCAGAAGAGCTCACGGATGAACACAAATGTAAGGTTACTCAAATTTGGCCACAAAGACTCTTTGAGATATTCAGAAGAATATTTCTTCAGCGGTTATTGTTATGTGTAGGCACTAGCTGTCAGTAGTTTTATCTCAACCTCCTACAATTCATCAAATGGCTGTGAAGCATACTGTAGATTTCAATGAATGCAATGCAAATGATACCGGATAGATATCTTTTAAACAACCGCTGTACGCAGTAAACAGTGATCTTGTATAACTAATATATACGACCACAACACTGTTACTGTTTCCACACTGATGGAAACATAGATATGGGACCACTAAGCGAGAATCAATGTGATCATCGAAAGGAAACATGTCACCGTAACCTTCATGTTGTCACATGCACCCTGGACCTTTTTGCCATTTAACGATTTGCATATTAGCTCTGCTTACTCAGGATCTATTTACTGCTCAGAGGAAAAGGCTTCATGTGAAGGAATAGATTAATATGCTGAGCTGTGTGCAACCTCTGTGCTTTCACTAAGTTTTACCCCGGGACTTAATGATCGACTGAAGTCTTAAGGATAATTCTGGGATGTAAACACCTCAAACTGTTTAAAATGTGAAGTCAATCTCAGTTAAGGTGATACCTCACACTGATCCACCACCACCAGCTTCTATACTTTTATATGTATAAATAAAGTATGCAAGATTTTGTATACTTAAGTTGAAGCCTGTCTTTTGTTTTACTTTTAAACAAATATGCGGTATGCTCAAACTCTTCTGCAAGGCGCAGCTTGAGAGAACAAAACATCACAAGTGTGATACAGATCCACCCAGCTGAGATGACACTCTGCCTGAGGTATGATACTGTGCATCTTTTCTCTCGTCTTTTTTCTGCATTCTTTTGACACGAACCAGCTCTGCTCTCACTGAACACATCCAGATGTGTTGTCTCCTGATGCACTTGATCATGTCTCTCTCACTGTAAATCGCTGTGTGCACAGAAATCAGATCACATGTCAGAACCCTGCAGCAATGTTGATTGTAGCGTCCACACCCACACTTACAGTGGGGTCACAGTGAGTTCATTCAGTTTGTTTGTTTGTTTGTTTTGAAAAGAAAACTAGGTTATGGCAGACATGTCGAGGTACAGTAACAAGAGGCACAGAGGACCAGTGTTTATGATGTATGTGGTTATATTGCTCTGCTACAACAGAAACTGCTCAGTGACAGGAAGGTTTGACTCTTCAGTTTTATTAATATCCAGCTAGCAGTTATTCCTCTGAGTGAAGCTTGATACATTGTTTGAGAAGGAAAGAAGTAAATACCACAAAATTCTGCATTTATTTGTAAAATCTCCAGACAAAGTTTGAAGGAAACAATTGTTGACTGAACGCCTAAAATCCACCTTGAAGTGAGCCTCCCCTTTGTAGTGTGACTAACCTCAGTAATCCGTGCCAGATTCACACCTCTTCAGCCCGTGCAGAAAGATGCTTTGGCTTAAACCCTGATTTGCGTGACCCAGCAGCTTGCTTGGGTACAGGTTTATGCAGATACTTAATCTGTCTAAGGCGTGTGTGTGTTTAAACGTAGCCTCATTGTTGATATAAGTAGTCAAGCCAGCAAGCCTGACTGACAACCTGTTTGTCACCTCTAATGTAATTAAGTGAGACTGGACTTCAGTACCTCGTCTTGTGTTGGGCATGATAAGTGATAGCTGAAAGGGAGGGTTTGTGTTTTACTGAAAAAAAAAAAATCTAATTTTCAATACTGTGGTGCACCCAAAAATTGTGCATCAATTTTGTGTTTATTTGAATTAATTAGTTGAAAAATGATTTTCTTTCATTTGTAGAGTTTAATGTTTTCCCAGTAATGACAGTCATACAATTTTATTTTCAACATTTACTGTGAAGAAACAATAACTGCAGCACCCAGGAGGAACTATTGTCATGGGAACAGTTGTGCCCCAGGTTGTCTCAGGTAGGACTTCCTCTCACTCCTTCAACGCAACCTGGATGATGAACTGAGTACGTCTTAATTGCTGTTGCACTTTATCTTTACAGTCCAGTGCATTAACTTTGTGAAGTTCTTTCTATAAAAAGGAAGTGAAAGGTTACAGAGTTACACTCAGCTTTTTACGTTTCTTTGATTATCAGACACATAATCAGTCAAACATACCTGACATGTTTGGATAGAAAGCTTGCATCTTCATCAGAGGTGTCACTAGGTGGTGAGTGATGTCTATAAATCAGCAGCAACATGTCAGGTATGTTTTGACTGATTACATGTCTGATAACAAAAGAAAATTAAAAAGCTATCGTAAACATAGACACCTTGAATTTTGTTAGATTAATACGCAAGAGTTACACTTGTTTGTGGAATTTGTGTACCTTGCAAAATGTGTAGTTAATGCTAAAGTGTGCGCACTAGTTTCAAATAACTAACAGTGGCAAACACTGTCTGTATACAACAAATGGTATAAATATCAATATAATATACAGCAAGTAAAATTAACCCTAATGTGAGACTTATTTACCTTCACCTGTTTGATCTGTTTTTTAATCATCTTTTTTTAAACACATCGTTTTTTGTTTTTGAACATATGATACGTTCAGTATTTCAGTGACGTTATTAGTTGTGAGGGTCGGTGAAACAACAAAACAAAACAGCCAATCAAAGGCCATGGTCAGTATTCAACAGTGACCAACCAGATGAGCAAAGCCACGAGCAAGGGCGGGGATACACTTCTACACACTTGTATTATGCGTAGGAACCTGCATGACTTTTGAGACTAAATCACTGATGTACATTTGAGATAGCAGCCTGCATGCTACAGTGCAACAAATGAGCTGAAAGGTTTTGTATTCATATTATTAGAGAAATAGAAACATCCTGCACAAAATAATGTAAAAACTTGATGTAAAACTGTAACTCATTGACAATGATGAACGCTGCAGCAAAGTTCAGGTCATGTTAAGCTGAATGCAATGAACAGTTTTGTCTGCTAGGGTATTGTATGTACCACCCTGATATTCAGCACCAGCATGTGACAAGTAACAAAGCTCCACAGGCCAAACCATCCATGCTCACCTTAAAAAAAGGTTACGCACATTTGCCAAGATGCTGACAAACTGCAGTGACAAATGTGAGTATAGATCACAAGCTGATTTAACCAACAGGAATATGACAAACATGCAGTGTTTATAAGCAGGGTGATGAAATACTGCTAACTGGCATACCGCCTAAAATAAAGCATCTTTGTGCCACTGTTTTCAGCGTTGATTTAGTTGTCTCAAAGTTGAAGTGTTTACATTATTATTCTGTGGGCTGTGCATAAAGTAATATGTATCCTCAGATCAATAAGGAGTAATAATGTTCGTCTGAGCTTGACAGAGCAGTTATAGTTCTGCAAAGTCTTCTTTAATAGCTTATGTGTCATATATAATATGGATTGAAAGTACAGGCTTCATTACTGTGGAACACGGTGCAGTAAATTCCAGCGCATCCGCAGGCCGAGATTAATTTACGCACTCATTCACTCCAGGATGCATCTTTGAATAGCGCTGACCTGCAGGGCCCGTGGCCATCTGTGGTCCTTCTCCACCCCCCTTACAGAGTGAGAAAAACCCCAGCTGCTCTTTTGGCTGTGGCAGAACTCACCAGGAGGAGTATTTAAAAATCCCTAATCTATCACCCTGCCCAGCCAGCCCTATCTCCCCTGGCTGGCTTAGAACCTACAATGATTTGCACTGTCCATTCCACAAGAGAGACATC
>OOFC01021854.1:13236-39375 GCA_900323345.1 Pseudochromis fuscus
TCATTATGCAAACATTATTTCTAAAGAGGTTCCAGTCCATGAAATGAAAGCCTTTGTGAAGCTATGTTATTATGGTTTTGTAATGTTATATCATGGTCTTTTTCAAAAGTTGTTGCTCTGTTTCTCATATCTTTTCATCTCTCATCCAGACAGCTTTAATTTAATGTCCAGCACGTGTATGCATCAAAGTGGGATGCTGTAGAAATAATAATAAGTCTCTGGGGTTTGGCTGCTCGCCTGCTGACATGCAGTAGCTTCCCTTATTTTTTAAATAAGAAAATGAAGAAGAAAGTATATATTTAAACATGTAACAGGTATTTTATAATACAAATAAACCTAAGAAAATGCCTTCCTCTGACTCAGCCTTGCTGTGTGTCTTCTGCCTGTTTTTCCTTCTATTCAACATTACCACACTCTCCCTGTGTCGTGCACCTTGTTTTTCATGTGCTACCGTCTGTGGTAAAAAGAAAAAAATCTGGTTAATTGGTGGCCATGTAATGACTCCATTTTTACCGTGTAGGGCCACACTTCAAAGCATTTGGCTGAAAACACAGTGTGTATTTGATGGTTTTGTGCTCTGTTCTCCCCAGAAAAAAAAATGGTGGTGGTGGTGGTGGTGTGTGTGTGGGGGGGGGGGTGAGTCCATTAATCCCATCAGTCTCTGAGAGTTGGGACTTCCCATTAAACACCTGTTTGAACAATATTAGGTGGATTTTGTATCAGACTGGCATTAGCTCTCACACTGCACAATGAATCACCCTATCATGAATGCATTATGAGGATGGAGAGGCCATTACTGGGGTTTTACAGCTGATGTCTTTGTAATTAGCCCAACTCCAAGCTTGTATACTCTATAGAGCATATACATCTTCATAATGCATGAAGATACATACCGACTTCTTCCCCTCATGATATTAAATAAGTTTGATTGAAATGCCACAGTATGAATAATAAAAACAGAGACAGTGTGCCATATATTCAAGTATATAGAAAATAATGTGTTTGAGGGCTTAACTAACTGTAAAGCAAGAACATTTTAATAAGGTTTTGCTTAAAAAAAGTGTCCACACCACAGAGTGTTGTGTTCTCTGGGAATCCATGTAACACCTTCAGCTGTGGAGTTTAGAGGTGATGTAGTGAGTGTACTATAGTGTGAAGTAGAGTTTAGATTTACTCAGTTAAGTCTTTGCTAATTCAAGATTCCAGTCTTCAAGTCAAAAACTGTATTTTGGTGTTTTCAGTGTTTTAAATGTTAGAGCATAATAATCTGCAGATGTAAAGAGTTAATGTTTGAGTTGATTAATACTGAATATACAAAATATAGAAGGAGAAGTATTAATTCTCATGATGCATGTACACCAGTTGATAATCAACATTCATATAATCACAATGTGACATAATGCTACCATTAACAAACTCCTGATTCTCACATCAAATCACCCTTCCCATGTGGTTGTTGCCCTGGCCATGTTGTGTACAGTACTGTCATTACAATGAATATGTTGTGTAAACAGGCGAGTGCCGGTAATTGCGAGTGATTCCCAAAAGTTCCTGTGTGCTTTATTTTCAGCATCAGTGCTCTATTTCCTAATTATCTTACTGTGAACTTAGTGGAGTGTTTGGACAGGCGTTTGTCTCCAGGCAGCAGCATTGCAGTCAGTGTTGTCTCTTTGTGTGTGTGTGTGTGTGTGTGTGTGTGTGTGTGTGTGTGTGTGTGTGTGTGTGTGTGTGTGTGTGTGTGTGTGTGTGTGTGTGCGCACGTGTGGTGGGTGGAGGATGTTACATGCTTCACTTGGATATAAAGTGGCCTCTAGCTGTTCCTTGGGATTACACTCCCCTCTCTCCCTGATGACTATGCCGTGCAAAAACTCGTACACCCCCACACAGATGCACACACACTCTCAAGATGCTCACAGTGAAATACTTGAACAAGACAGATATACATGTACAGCACACACACACTTGACGAACACTGATCTGATCCATGTTGCTCAACCAGAGCCCAGCAGCGACAGCATGCGTAGACATTTCACCAGTGATATAGTGATCTGCTGAATCTCCAGAGAGTATGCTGTGTGTCTGTGAACAACCGATGTTTGCAAGGAAAACACAATATTTTCTCAGCAGTCCTTTGGGTGCTTTCACTCACTCCTATCAGTGCTCCCACTGTTGTTTTACCACTGACAACAGAATTTTTGGGGACACATTGTGTCACTTAAAGGTCAAAATGTAACCTTTATAAAGTCAACCTTTGAAACAGAATAACAGACTTCTTTCAACTACTGTTATAAGATAAGGCTGCTGAGGCGGCAGTATATTTATTCTACTAATATGTATTCCTCTCTGCAACACACCTCCACACTATACTCAAAGCACATCAATGAGCCAAACAGTTGGATATCCCTTTTCTTTATTGCTACAAACATGGCCACTTGAGCAACGTGTGTTGATCCACAGCTGAAAATAGTTCCTTCTAAATTCAATATTAACTCCCATTTGAGTAATTTGCAAAACAAGTACATTTGCTCAGCTGTTTGAGTAAATTCTTTAGAAATTAAACTATGTGGTTGGGAGGCTTTCAATACATGTTACAAGAAAAATAAATAATAATTATTAACATTTACAATTAATTAATAACTTATTGTTTAATTTCGTATAAATATCCAAGGCTGGACTGCAAGGTTTCTAATGTGTGACTGCAATCACACTTTTACATCCACCATTTAATGTTAATTGACATTTTACTTTCAGTGCATCATCAGCTGTGATTAAATACATTAGGCCACCACGTTGAATGACAGCAGCAGTTTCATTTGATTTCAGATGTTTTACTGCCTTCCTTTGGGAACAGTCAGAGTCAGATTGATGTCAGATGTGTGTTTTAGGGGAGTGTAAACTTTTTTTTTAATGTTTAATGGCTCAACATTTCCTTTAAAGCAGCTTTAAATGATGCAGCCAAGTGCAAGCAAACATTTACAGCCCTGAAATGTAATTATTTCCTGTTTTAATTTAATGAGACATGAGAACATGACTTCAACTGATAAAAGAAAATATCGAAGCTACCTCTGCGGAGCTTCATTTAATCTTATCGTGATCTTTATCTTAATGTTTGAAACCACAGCGTGTGTGTTTCCATGCATGTGCGTACCTGCATATGAACTGCAACACCATGACTCCTTTCTCTTTGATGACTCACACAAACCTCTGAGCAACTAATTTGAAACGGGTAAAAAAAAAATGTCTGTATGGCTGTTCATGCCTCATCAGTGTGGGAATGCCTGTGACACGGCCAGACAAAAGGGAAACTTACCATAAGTGTGAGTAAACACAGGGTGAAGAGTGCATTACTCGAACTCTCGATCATGCTAATGCTTCCAGGACACTTTCTCTATATCGCCTGTCACACAGATAAATATGGGAGTGCTTTCAGAGTCTCCCCCTGGGGCTCCAAGTTGGGTAGAGTTGTTTGTAATTAATGACCTTTTTCACACACAGCACTAAAAACTGTGCAGCGGCCAGCGATGAGATGTTTGCTTTAGCCTGAGGTCTGGATGTGGTTTAGTGGTTTCAGACTGTGGTCTGTGCCACTACCGTCTGGCCTGTGATGGACAGCATTGACCGCTGACTGTCGACCTTTGACACCAGATGAAGTAAAGCTGCAGAGAAAGGTCAAAGGCTTGATAGGTCATGGGGGTGCAACAAATCATTTCAACAAATCCAAATACACCAGGAAATCTATAAGTCTGCTCTTATTAGGTATTTTTTTCTTCATAATTTGATTGAAAGAAACTTGCAGACACAATTGTGATTTGTATTAATGTAAAATTTGAAATGGGAAGGGTTTGATTATAATTTCTAATGCTTAATTATTAGGTTTTAATCAATGAATCCTACCAAGATAGATCCTTACCAAGAAAGTTTTACTCCATCCCTCACTAGTTCCCTGCCTTGTTTGTGGCTCCAGGCCAAATGTATATAAATCTTTAAAAAAAAAACAATCAAATACTCCACTTTTTAATAAGGTTGCATAATCCCCTGCTTCTGTTGGACAATGTAGTTTCAAAGAGACACTGCAGATTAAGTAGTGCAGCTGCTGGAGACTGTTTTCAGTGGCAGATGAAGACACATTTCCTTTGGTGTTCAAATGAGTATATGGAGTTTCAAAGTGGGAGGAGGTAGTTTGTGCGTTCATGTTTCCAGACGCAAAAGTCTAATTTTCAAAGTGCTATGTGACAGACAGTTGGAGCTCCTGGTGAAATCATCGGTAGAAAAGATTTACAGTGTCAGAACAAATCTGCCTCTTTAATAAAAGTAAAATAACATCCAATCTCTGAGCTTAAATTTCTGTTACTTAAACACATTGTTGAGAAAATATTTCAATAACATTTTCCTTCAGTCTCTGGGAAACTAAAGTTTTTAATGAATTCAATAACTTTGGTGTTGTTTTCATTTTTGTTGCTTTCTGCATCCAACTGGCAACAAAGGCTGAGCCTCATGAGTACTGTTATTTTAAAAAATTATGAACAAACCCTGATTTTTCCAAAATAAAGCTGAAATAATTACAACATGTGGTCCTCATATAAACATTTGGTACATGTCACGATGTTGTCAAACATAAACTATTGTTCACAGAAATGATTGAAATGTGAACACAGAAAGGGGAAAATCTAACAAGCATCTCTGACCTTTTCATGTGTGCGACTGACTAACAACAAACTGCAGTGTCCATTTTAATCATACTGAAAAAAATAGTGGCACCCATTGGGATTCAGTCATGTCTTTTTAATAGCTTTTTATTCATGGAAGTCTGATTAATAAGAATAATTATTTCTTTTAATTTGATGATTATCAGAAAAAATTGAACACCATCTGGATTATAACTAAAAAAGTTTCAGTGTTGGAGATACTGTGCTGTGTAGCATCTTCTTCATCCCCTCCATCTATCAAACTAAGCTGTCAATCAAACAGTGGTTACCTGGGAAACATCAGCATCCCAGAATAACTGTGAGCCAATCACAGGCCTTCTCCTGTCGTCATGGCTGCAGAATGACTAATGCAGGCAGGTAAATATGTCTTTTACAGGGACAAAAAGAGTGTGTGTTGTAATATGTGCTGGTTTCATTACATTATATAAATCAACTTGTAGTTAATGTATATGTGCTGCATGTGACTGGTTAATGTGGTAAGTCCATGGAGGTCAGTGTGTTGCAGCTGAATTACGACTGTAACAGTGACCGTAATTGACCCCCTGATGTTGGATGGAAGATGTCTCTCTGGAGACCGAGAGGCGCTAACTCTGTGACAAACTGAACTCTGTTTCACTCCACATGCTCCAAGCACTACTTTTAAATGCAGCTGTAACTTTTTCCTCATTTCTACAATATATTTCAAAATGAATGATTAGCCTTTGGAGGTGTCTGTGGCCACACATGGTGGATTTTGCGTTTCGATGTAATTTTCTTTTTATTAAAAGGAAAATGGGTACTTGCCAATGTGCAGCTCTGTCTGTCCAGCCTCCTGCATGATCTAGTTTTAGAAGTATTTCCTAAACTTTCAAGTCACACTGACTTCAAGACAAAGGGATTTTAAGTCCAGACTCATAACTAAATAAACGAATGAGCAGGCCGTTTTGTTCTTGTTTGGCTTCTTGGCTGAAGCGAACATCAACATCTTACAAAGTCTGACACCTACATTTGTCTGGTTTTGTGGGTCTCTGAATAATATTGTTTAAAAGTTTGATTTACTTACTACACCTACACTTTTTCCTGTTCTAGGAAAACTAGTCAGGCTCACCTTCTAAACAGGATGACACCTACATGAAAATGAAGATATATGATGTATGTGATCTGATTATTTTAGTTTTTTAATTACACTTAATGTTACACCCTCTTGTTATTGCTTCAACTTCCACAAAAAGGGAAACTCGCATATCAGACAGTTACACTTGTCTGAGCAACCTTCAATTCTGTCATTTTTCCAACCTCCACGTTCCCTCTTTCCACTCCTGTCTCTCAAATAACCCCCCATCCCTCCTTTACTTCCCGACCAAAACAAAACACAACTTTTTTTTAGGACTCTGGAAGACATGTCTGCAGAATAACCAGTCTAAACAGTGTTATCAGTGCTGCTTGCAGACTGAAACAACTCAAACTGCCACGAGACTAGAAAATTTTTTTGTGTGCGACTCCAATATTGCTCAATAGTTACATAACTTGACAGCAAACATCAGATGTATTAGCATAAAAAGTTTACAGAGCAGATTATGTGGCGGCGGTCTTGGAGGTTTTGAACTTGTTTGTTATTGTTTCCTTGAAAAGCAACTCAGGAAAACATTTTAAACCAGCTGTGTGTTTAAAAGACTGAGCTGTGGATTAATCTACATTTGGTCTCTCTGAAATAGGATGTTGTGATTTATATTAATTACAGTGTATAATAAACGGTGGATCTGTTATCCAAAGGGTGTGAGTATTTAAATCTTGAGTATGTTTGATACTTATCTTCGTATGTGTGTGTGCATTACACGAGTGGAGTTGGGGTGCTGTTATAATCTGGACCTCAGGGTGATAAGAAACAGCTCAAGATGTGATGTAGGCCACTCTCTGTCCATGCTGCACACTTGACTCTTCATGCTGGCAAGTAATCCCCAAATAACTGGTTTAGGTCTGATCCAGCCACTAACTGACACACACACACATACACACACACACACACACATAGAAACCCATCCTGACAGATTTAATGCAATGTTTGTCCACAGGATATAAATCTTAAAACCAATTATTGCTGAAGCGACAGTCATAATGAAAAGTGTTGACGTCTTTTTTTCAGGGTTATCCAGAGTAAAGAGGCATTGAGTCATCTTCAGCGCAGTGTCCTCTACACATTTAACTCCATGTACCTTCATTGTATTGGGCTGAGGGCAGAACATTTCCAACCTGGACGAAGGAATGCAAAGCTACCATTACATTGAAATGGTTTGTGTTCTGGTATGCATGAGAAAATTGGATTTTTAAGGTAGTAATTTGAGGTCAACTGAATCACAGGTTATGTTAAATCTCAACCTCAATAGTCTCTGACAGCCTAATGTGTGGAAATCCATTTGCTTGATCATTACATGTGTGCCACTTGACCCCTAGTTCACATCTACTTCTGGATGATACTGTAAAAAGTGTAGAAAACTCAGCAGACTGAAAGACAAAAAGTGTACCTCCTGCTAACTGATCTTTGCAAAGGTTTGGAAAATCTCAGCATGTGTGAAATCATTCAGTGTTCTGCATGCAAACAGGCCGTGCGTGAATTTGTTTTGCAGTCTCAAAATGAATATCTGCATTGATCTGAGCTGCAGATTTGCACCTCAGATTTATTCTAGGTCTCTCTCTGAGAGCTCTGCTGAAGACATGTGAGGAGATTAGTCCTTCCAAGCTGTGGGAGAGCAGTGATGATTTAAGATTTAAGCAACGCCTAAGCAAACTTAAACAAAGCCTTCATTCTTTTTACATCGCAGGAGTTTGTGCGGCCGGCTGGAGGAGGATTATGACGAGACAGATTTATGATGAGATTGAGGAAGGAGAGAAAAGGCCCAGTTCATCTAGTTCAAACTGGCACCACGCTCTCATTTCTTTGTCATTTCCAGTGCAAAACACATCACACTGCATGAGGTGTAATCCAGAGAACAGCCAATGCTTTCATTTCATTCGAGCCGATAATTTGTTAAGTAAATGAACATTACATCAGCTATCATATTATAAGAATGTCCTCACTGTGTGGGGAGATAAATACAACCTGCATGATTTTCATAGTGCAAATGAAGTCACACACACACACACACACACACACACACACACACACACACCTTATCTGCCTTCCTTTCCTTCACTTTATCTCTTACCAGGAGCCACATTGTACCACCCCTTACCCTGGAAGTCCACCACACACACTCATACACTTCATAACCCGGACAGGGAGGTGATGATAAAGACTTGGCAGGTGGCAGTTGAACGGTCTGGTGGACTTGTTCCTGGAAAAGAAAAAAAACGGGGGGGATAGTATATCTGCACTGGGCATCGCAGCAGCTCCCGTCACCACACTGTGTGAGTTATTACTCTGGGGTTTCCTTTTGACACGGTCACAGACACACTGTCAAGTGTATGATGTATACAAACAGTGGAAGTGCTCTCAACCAGACGGCTTTTGAGTCATACGTGCTTTTTTAATCACCTCTTTAACACCTCATAGGGAACATTTCATGCAGACATACAGTATAGCTCTAATAAAAGACCAAAACTAAAAATCAGACACTTCAGGGGGTGACGTGGTGTGAACAGGTGTGTCTGCTGCTACTGTATGTGTCTGTCACTGTGATATCGAGCCGAGGCATAATGCAGGTTTAGTCATAGGCATTCCAAGACATGAACACACACACCCACGCTGTACACATCAAAACAAGCAGTCAGACTCAGACAGACAGAGAAACCCTCGTCAAACACACACATACACAGGGTCCTATAATTATCCTGATACAACTACCTCACCATTTCTCCCCAGTCTATAAGGTAACACCTGGTCACATTACTTCATAAAGACTAAAATAAACCTGCACACATATAAACAAGCCGTCACACTCGCTGTCAATTCAAGTGATGTCAGTTTATTTATAGAGCACATTCACAAACTCTCATTTAAGAACAGAAAATGGGGAAAAATCAAAATACAATAAACACAGAAGGGTGTAATTAGTTACTCTAATAGATAATGTAAACTCAGACAAAAAGATGATGAGACTCAAAAATGAAAAAAATGGGGAAGACATTGTGATGACTGTGTCTTTACTGGAAGCCACAGAGAGTGTCTGCCAAATAATCCGTGGTCGCACAGTCATTTGGACCAAATCCATTCAGCAATCATTTTTTAATTAACATTGCTGCATAGACACCAAGGGTTTATATTTCTTATAGTCAGGAGGGGGGGGGTCACTGACACAGAAGATATACAACTTAGACAAGTCTAATAGTAACCCACCAGCCTGTGGAAATTCCCTGCATGGAAAGAATTCATTACAAATTACTCTCTCGCTTTCCTCAAGGCATTTCCTCACCTTAAGTTTCCTACTTTCATATTTCCTCAAACCAAACACATTCAATCATTCATGCATTTTTTCTGGTCGTCTTTAGTTTTTGGTTCAGAGTTTTTATGTTGGAGGAGTTTGTAACTAAAAATGCCAGCGTGTCAACAGGTCATATATGGGTGCCAGCTTCAGCTAACAGGCATTTTTGACTATTTTCTAACATTTTCTTTAAAACTAGAAAATAATCAGAAAGCACAAACATCCACTCAGGCATAATCAAGCTGTACTAATGCTATGGACTGAACACTGTTGCCCTATCACATCAAATTAACCCAAACTAACAGTAACTCACATGTTTGTCCAACAAGTTAAAGCTTGGAGAGAAAACCATCTGCTGTGTTAAATTGTATTCATCTTCAAATACATGCCTGTTGCCCTCATACAACTTGGATCACAAATTGTGTGTTAACCAACAATATTATTTATTGCAACAATCAGTTATGTTTATTGTAGTTGCTTGTTAATTAACCTGTTGTACAAGTCAAAGTTTGTTTTATTGCATGTTCGATAGTAGGGCGACTGTCTGAGGGAGAAACTTTTCGTGTAGCTGCCTGGCGACTTGGATCCTGTTTCCTGATTGTTGGCACTTTGCCACCTTAAACTCTCCCTCGTGACCTTTTCTGTGCAAATGTCAAATGTCAGTGGCGCGCAGAGGTGATGGGCTGTCAATCAAAGCCAAAAAGCGCAGTATAAAAAGACATTAACAGATGTTTCTGTGAAGGCTGCATTTTATAATACAGCTTTTTACTGAATAAAGGAAACAGTATGTGCTCATTTTTTGGTTTGGGTTGCCTCTATTACTGAGGTCAGCTTTGCCATCTGTGTGCAATATGAAGACATGTTTGACGATGAGCCACGAAATGAAGTGAAATACATGAAAGCAGCAGCAGCCAGCAGATGAAAAACACAATGTGTTGATTTAGCAGGTTCATTCTGTGGGGTTGGTACAACAACTATAATTAAAAAAAAAATCATGTGTGAGAACTGGAGTTGAAGTTGTTCTGTAAACTCCTCTCAGTGATTCATATGAAACCGCAGAATGGGAGGATGTGCCAGTTACGTCGGCCGCGCTCCCTCCTGACTCTGTGACTCCCTCCGTGCTAATGATTACTCTTGTTCTCTTCCCAACTCCCATTTGCACAATGTGTTTCATGTTGCTCTGTTGAAAGGCCTTTGCTGGAAAGTCCCATGTAAGGAGGAGGACTCACCATAAACAACCATGTTCAAAACACTGGTATCTCATGCACAACTCCACGAACCACAGAACATCATCCATCACTGTTATCAACAAAGGCTCATTGAGACCTCCTTCATAGATGTCTAGAGTGGTCCATCTGCCCTCCCACACACCCACCCACACACACACACACACACACACACACACACACTGGTCGTAAAATCCATGTGTGCCCTCAACACCGTGCTTGCTCCCTATCTGTCCCCGCAGGTTTCCAGTAACTATCTCCTGATCTTTTTCATGCCAAAGTCAAACACACTTGGAAACAGCTGAACTGCTCTTGTGAAATCGAGCAGGAGAATGAAAGGAAATGGAGGATTTAAAACATCAATATGTGTGTATTATTGTTCTGGCAAGTGTCAGAGTGAACATTTCTGTGTGTGTTCAGTTCAGCGGGTTCTGTCTGTGTGAGGTAAATCACTCTGTTCATGGGTAGAGAGCCGGCCGGGCCGCACCTACAAACCACACTCTGGCTGGCTTGCACTCTTACCGGGGCACAGGCCCGCTGGAGTCCATACATCTCGGCTTCCTGTGTTTTCTCTGAAACTAGCCCTCATTGTTTTTCTCTGACATGAGCTTTGGCAAGCCTGGCCCCTCAAAAAAAAAGTGAACGCCCAATCCCGAGAAAGGGAAGGAGAGAGGAAGAAGAAGAAGAGGGGGAGTACGAAGAAAGAGGAAAAACTGAGATGGAGAGAGAAAGCGCTGGTCTCCATTTCTGTGATGCTGAACATTCGCCAACCCCAAACCACAAAGAATGAGATCGGAGGAGAAAGGGAGAAAGGGATGGAGAAGATTGAGTGGAGGGGCTTAGGAAAGCGAGTGTGGATGAAGGCAGTCTTTAATAAGCAGAGAGCCTTGGGTTTCTGTGGTGGCTGGTAATGGCTCCAGTTGTCTGAGAGGACAGCTGAACAACACAGTTTGTTTACACAAAGCAGTGGGACTTGCTCACTTTACAGCCTGAATCATTAGCATCTTTGATGACAGCTCAATGGTCACTTGACTTTTTGCTTTTCTCATGGCAATCTGAACTTGTGGTTCCCAAATTTCTAGCAAGACGAGGTGAGCGACAAAATCCACAATCCTCACTAGTGGAGTTGTGGTTCCTGAAGCTTGGTGACGAAGTGGCTATGACGGAACAAGACACATTTACGAGTCATGTGTGGCAAGTATAATGAGCCTAATACATACTTCTGTATATTGAAGGTTTACATGAGGGTTTATATCATTATGCATCTTTATACTGGCAGCAATTTATTGTTTTTTGTTTTGTTTTGTTTCAGGGTTTTTTGTGTGTCTGCTTTATGTCACGCAAATCCCCACGAAACAACCCACAAAAGAATTTCTGGGCAAAACCATTTGATTCAGCCTCCACAAACCAGTGCTGGGGTAGTTACTCAAAAAAGGAATTAGTTACTAGTTAGTCTTCTGTAAATTGTAATGAGTTTACTTTACTAGTTAGTGCATTTGAAAAGTAACATCACTACTTATTGCTTTACTTTCCCATTTCTTAATTTACGTTTAGATACATGGACAAACATCACTGGGCCTGTCTGCATAGTGATTATTGTGAGTGGGGGAGGCCTGGTGCAGGGTCCCCGTCGGGTCAATACTCTCGTGCCCTGGTTCCGCCCTTCAGAACCTAAACCTCAGTGAAGTGAAGTGGATGCGACTGGTACGACCCACCATCCACCACTGTGTACATGGCGCAACACCACTACACAGACTACACTGATGTGTTGGTGGGGCTGCTGCAGAGGCCTCTCATCACATGTGCTTACAACGAGTGTGTTTCACCTTGAACTGAAAGTAATGAGAATATCACCACTGGCTGAAACCCCCTTTCTCTGTCTCCATCTTGATATCATTTCCCTCTCTCCTTCCTTTGCACGAGCAGCTACGTCACTCAAATCGATCTCTATGGCAACGTGCCCAGGCAAGCACACACAGGCAGCACGCATGCACGCACACAGGCAAACATGACTTGGCTAACACATGAAAGTGTGTTCCTATAGTCTAGTGAAGTAGTTTCGTTACCAGTATTTTAAGTGTAAAACTTTACTTTGTTACCCACAAAAGTAATATGAACTGTAATCTGTTACTTCATAACTTGTTACCTGAACATTGCGTCAGACTCCTGAAACCTCATATTAGGTTCTGAACTGAAAAGCTGCACAATCATTGCTTTATAATTACAGCAAACAATAACTATTTTAACTGAAATGTGACCTGTGAGACTTCCTGTATCACTACAATAAACTGAGTATATGTAATAATCTTGCAGGTCAAATATCTGTTCCCCATCAAAACTGTGACTCAACAACTGAAATCTCTGAAAACCTTAAAACACGAGAAGCTGTGGTTGAGGGTGGGTCATACTGCGAATGGTTAGTTGAATTGATTCATAACTGAGGTTTCAAGCAAAACTATGTTAGTTTCAGCAGTGAGGAAAATAAGTTGACCATAGCCTCCAGAAGAGAAACTGACTCTGCAGCAGGAATGCAGGGAATGTCTGCGCCTCTCTCTCTAATGTTTGTCTCAAGGGGTCATTAGCGGTGGATGTGACATCACCTAAAGACTGTGTAGTTGCTTGTCTGTCAACCCCCATGTTATATACTTCACATTAATATCATGTCGCTTAAATAGATTTGGATTAGTTAGAGTGTGGTTAATGTAAACTCTATAGATCTTGTGACGCCATTATAGTGTCATTTTCTTGTGTAATACCATGTGTCACTCCTCAATCACCCACTGTCCTCAGAGTGTTCTTACATCTTGCAGGGAGTGAGAAGTTGTGTGTGAGCTTAGACCAGTTTCTGTCTGTAGTGTGTCAGTGTGTGTTGTACTGCTGTGTTCATATGAAATGCTTGTTCCTAAAACCCACTCCTCCAAAGACTTATGAGTCACCTGCATTGGTTTGCTTGTCTGTCTGACTCATAGACTGTATATATCTATGGGAGAAGCACCCAGGTCTCAGAAATGATTCTGATGTAGAAGTGCAAAAAAGGTGCAATACTCCTGAAGGCCACTAGATGCTGCCTCCAGAAAACTCTGGGTCCAATTGATTTCAACTGAAAAATTGTTATTTTCAGTCATGAAATATTCAGTCAATGCAAGTCATTCTGATATCATTAGCTAAAGTTAAAAAATTACAATTAAGTAGATATTAGACTTTAAAAAGAGGAATATCACATATACACTGGGCGGTGACCTTGGGTTCAATGGGTTAGACCTGCCTCCTCACTTCTCCCTTCATATCCAAATATGGTCATTTCTGGCGCCACACAACCAACATGGTGACGTTCAATTGCAAAAATCTTGGCTTCAAAATACACATCCACAAACCAAGGGTGACGTCACATCAGCTTCATTCTATATAAATTCAGAATATGGTCTGTCTATTAGCAACATTATACAAAAACTTATGAACGAGCTAAAGACCAGATAATTCAATTTTTTGGTCCTGTCTAAAACAAAATCACAGAGAATATAATGAGTGGTTTTAAAAAGAGATTTGTGCTCTCTGAGCACTTGCCACTTGCTCCACATGTTACTGACCAAGATTTACTAGGTTTACATAAAGTCTGGGACACATCCACGGTGTACTTGTGTAAGCAGACAAAAAGGTTTGTGACACTTTGAGAGATGGTGAGACACAGAGAGCACTGGTGCTCTTGTGTTTCACCTCTTGTTTACATGAGACACACTGCATCCAGCTCTTCATCAGATTAGATGTGTTCTGCTCTGAGTGAGCAGATGTGAACCACATAAGCATCGTTAAGCACATAAGCCACCCCAATGAATGCGCCATTAAAAAACTCCCCAGACGCCAATTACCGACTGCTAAAGCTATGATGTGGCACAACTATTTTCTAGAATGGAGATCTGCTTAAAATTTAAGATTTATAGTTGAGTTGACTGCTTAAGGAGCAGTTAGCTGCAGAGATCAGAGCCACATAAACCAATACCACAAGAGAACACAACCAGTGTTAACTAAGTGCAGATGAGAAGATGAGCATATAAAACCCACATCGAAATGCAGGCACTCAGTCGAAAAGGAATCATTGTCCCAGTCATTATCCAACACGCACGAGGTTTCAAGGAAATTAAACTGGCTTTTAAATTACTCAGAAGAGCTGTGACTAAACCCAAGCTCAGTGCTGTCACTGTTCATGTTGCATTTTACTGGTAATCACAATTTCAAGCTTTTAACACAACAAAATAACAAAGTCATATTTTTTAGGAAAACAAACTTGTCTCTCCAGTGGGATTTTTAAAGCCAGGACATTTGGGGCAGTATGTCCCCAAAAATGATTTAAAAGTTTATTGTTTGTCTATTTACAAACTTCAGGCATACATGTTGGTGTAGCACTTCGAGATCTTACTTCTCACCCTATTGTCCTGGCTTCAGTTCCCCTTTCGGGACAAATAGCTGTAACTGGACCAGGAGCCGATTGTTTTGCCAAGTGAAAAATACAAAGAGACCAACAGATCAATAAGGAATCTGAACCCATAGTTTTACTGTGTCCAAACCGGACAGACTGGACTCCAGCTGCCTTAGGTCTGCACGATACTGTGTTTTCAATAATGTGTGTGTTGTTTGCCCAAAGCTATAGAGACAACAGCAAACAAGGAATGAGGTGAAAAGTATTTAAAACTTACTAAACTGTGCATGGGGGTGAACATACACTTGTCCCCTGTGTGTAAAAATCCCAGATCCATTGTTTTGTATTAAAAAAGAAGAAAACAACTGAGCTGCCTGCAGGAGTCAAGGTTGTCAATCACTTCACAAGTCACTGACCATGCACAGCTCTGAGGACATAGACAAAGGAGGACAGTGTTGAGACGTTACAATGGGTGTAAAATAGTCACAATTATGTAAATGTCCTGGATCTAGTCATGTTCTTGCAGTAAAATGTGAGTTAATTATGTTAATCCAGACGTGACTACTCACATCAATCATCTGCACCTTGGTTGGGAGGGTTACGGTGTTTAACAGCTGACAAAGGGAAATCCTGAGTCATGAGAGAAAAGTTTGCAAAAGCTTGATTCTGCATGAACTGCCTAAGGAAAGCAACAATAATAATAACTTTCCCTTGAGAACACAGCTGTCTGGTTTGGACATCATCGACCGGCAGTAGAGTCTGCAACAGTAGTTCACATGCTGATCATCAGATGCCGATTTCTCTGCACAAACAATGGAAATCTTTACAAATGGCACAAACAAGCACTGCGATAATCACCTCAGGACTCAGTTGTGAGACATGCAGAAACAAAGATCCTTCTAAACAATGAAGTCTGGGCAGGGAAATTACAATGTGACAGCAGAGTCCTCCTTGATCGGCTTTGTTCTTGAATCACCCAGAGCTGTTTACATCTTTCCACCACAAATACGGCTTAATCACAACCACACTTTCCCAGAACCAAAATATAATAACAGAACCATTAAGGTGTTATCATTTGGACAGCTCATAGGACACGATTACTCATGAGGATTTGGCAGTGAACGGGTGTCTGATTAAAAGACCTGGTTAAAAGCGAGCTCCTTTTAGGGTATTTAAAATCACCAGGGACAATATTCATCCTTCTTATGTGACAGAAAACACATCTCCTCTTCTCTCCTGTTGTGTCCTGTGAGGCTTTTTTTTTTTTTTTTTCATTGCCGTGAAGAACATCTGGAGCTGGTCACTCCACCGCTGGCTCGCGAGTGCAGCCCCTAATGGAACATGTGAATGTGTTTTAAGATCCGGCTCGAACAGCTGCCATTAGCTCAATTACATATTTGGCTCGAGAGCAGCAACGTGCTAACTCTTCACGCATTCTAGTTTAATTGGGCAAATTGATGTTAACGCGGACCTTAAGAGCCAAAGCAGACGGTCACACAGGAAAACAAAAAATTAACACTGAGAGTCGAGGGTGGGTTAACAGGAGTGGGTGGGGCGCTGAAGGAGCGAATGAGGTAAATGCGAAGAATGAAAACAAGCTCAGGAATCACCATTAGGAGCTGGAGGTTAAAGTTGACAGATACCACTGATCTATGCTTCCTGAGAATATTTTGGTTTTTAGAGCCCATGACTCTACCTGCCTGTCAGGCCTAGGGCACATATGCAAATACACACGCACACAAGTGGGCCAAAGGTAACACTAAACCTCCTCCCCTCCACAATTTCCTGTAGTAACTTGTAAGGTCACCCAAGGCAAAGTCTATATCTTTATAAACTAGTTAAGGGTCATCAGAAAATCGCATCTGCAATTAGGGAGTGCTTGAACCGGAACCAAAATAAACAAGTAGTCCCAACTGGGAAAAATACATAAACATGGCCTGGAGATGTAATCTGCTTTGTTCACTAAATCACTCTTCCATGTCCTGCTGGCATGACATGTATGTCTAGAGTCACAGTAGTGGCCCTATGCAATAATGTTGAGTCTATTTTTTTTCTCACAGTAAATGCAGCATTTGACCTGAGGATGAATAATGTGATGATTTGCTTAACAGAGTTGTCCAGAAATGGGCATGAAATTGTCAGCTGTCCTGGAGGAGCTGGAGTTTTTGGCAACAGCCTGAAGGGAGATTTGGTCACCATCTGTATTCTGTTTCCATTCGACTCATTTCCAAAAATTTACCAACCAGCACAGCTTTGCACCGAAGTGAACGGAGAAAAAGTGATCATGGGAAAATCTTCACCCCGCCTTTTCAAACTAGCGGTAACAGAATGACCACGCTGTTACTGTATTTTCTTTCATGTGTCATCATCAGGCTTCACTTCCCGACTCACTGAATATATCCTGAATACATTCTCCAATTTCTGTTAAATATTTATTCAACTTTGTGTGTGTTTCATTTTCCAATTGCCATCTCTGCTGTTGGCAAGAGTCCTGATCTACATTCCTGTGTCTGTCCGACAGGGAGCAAAAGGGGCTTGAAAGACAGTGGTTTGTGTAATGTGGTGTCTGACCTTGTCTGAATGCAACAGTGTTGATATCTGTTTGAAAAGCCTGTTCAGTAGATGAGGAAGACTTTCATGGTGCTAGACACAAAAAGTGAATAAGAAAATTCATATCATGCATACTCAGCTGTCAGCTCTGCATACCTGGCTAAACACTATAAAGTGTTCATCATTGTCCTGGAAATATACAACAACTGCCAAATGTAGGTCCCCCAGATTAGAGGGTTTCAGGACTTGGTGTGAGACCCTCAAAATACACAATCAAAGTGTTATTACTGAGCGAAGTGGACGACAAAGGATTAGAAAAAGGAAGAAAAGATGAGCTTGATCAGAAAGATGGAGTAAAGAGTGGGAGCTGAGGGAGTGGAGGAGCAGGAGAAAGAGGGGATTTCAGGGGGAACTGAGGGAAAGTGGGAACAAGGGGGTGGGTGAGAACGGAAGCAGTGAATAGTGGACTGTACAGTAAACAAACAACCCCCCCCTCAGTCCTGATGGGGAAACAGCCCTGCAGCCTGTCCAGCTGAGTTCACACATGCACACTGAACCCCACCACACTGCATTTCGTCACAGTGTGTCCACATCCATTCCCATCCTCCTCCTCTAAACTCAATGTCCCACTCAAACATAAAACCCATTGGACTCTTTGTAAGTGGCTGTTCTGTAAACAGTCTTTTGTGAGGGAATCAAACCCACCACGCTAAAAGCTGCACCACAGCTGATGCAGAACATCAGGTTCCTTGATCAGTGTTTCAGGGGATTTTTAAAAAAAAAATTTCCTGACTAAACATAAGCACAGATGTGCAAGGGCCGACATTTCACCTCTGAGCCTTATATAGGGAGCAAAAGACCAGAGGACAGCCTGATCAGAGAGAGGGGAAGGTTGAGCTTATGGAGAAAGAAAAGACACCAGATGACAGTGTGAGGAATTATGGAGCTCTCTAGTCTAAACAAGCTTTAAAGAAGAGTGCCATTTCTCTTCAGGCACTGGCATATTCCTGGCTATTCATCGAGAGACACAATCACAACTCTTTCCCATGTTTTCATTAAAGCTGTTTAATGTGCAACTGGCTTATTTTAAAATCTGCATATCGTCATCTTTGTCGGTGTTTGTCTTTTATCTCTCTCCAACTTTCTCGTAGTCTCTTTTTTAAAGTGTCGTTCTTTGTGTTTATCCCAAACTCTGCTTCCCTTATTTTTTTTTTGCCTTTCTCTTCCTGATAATTGCTCCTGACATCTTAGCTTTAGAGGGGGGAAGGTCCCACAAAGGTCCCACATGACAAATCTCAGCGGGATTGTCAAAGGCACATCAGGAAACGTGTGAAATCCATCTCTACCGGCCGCTTTTGCAGCATGTTAAAATACCTCTGCCACTTCCAATCCCTTTCAGTGCTAACATTAAACATGGAGTACCTCGCAAACACAGAATGGGAACACAGTGTCTACAGTGTAAACCAACAGTTAAATGCTTTTATAGCAGCTAGCAGAGACACTGGCTGCCCTTTCACCAAGATTCAGCAGTTATAGGGTGGCCATTTGGGGGCCCGTAGGGACTCATTTGGGACCAGTGTGCGGCCCAGTCGCTCGTAGAATTGTGCTTCCGTAAACAACGAGGCCTATCAGTCACAGGGAAAACTAAAATACCCTCCCTCCAGAAAAGCACCCAAACAAAACACCAAAATAAGACATGGAGCTGAAACTCGCAGTGACCCTCTGACCTCTGCGGTCCCACGGCGCTGATTAGTGGAGATACACAACTATGTGCAGACACAACACTAAACATGGGATTTCAACTGTATTGTTCCTCAGGATTAATATCACATATGCATAAAGTATCTGTTTGCTCTGGAGCGTCACCACAGCTACATCTACGTCTTTTGCATCATTTTATCTGCATTCCCCTGTAATTCTGCCTGGCTTTGTAAACCCTGGCATCATGACTCGAATTTACAACTTCTGTGGGTTTGAGTAAAGCTTATGATAGACCGGCCAAAGAGTCTGCGGGACTGACGAGTAATCTCTTCGATGCCGGGATGTTTAGTTAAGGCAAAAGATCCCCGGGCGGGACCACTGCTGGATTTGAAACCTCATTTGCTGACGTGATTGGACAACTTTGATTGCAGCTGCATACTGCTGACAAACTGCAAGATTTGGATTTGTCTGGGCTTAAACCGCAAAGTAACTCGATTCCTTAAGTGGTCGTTGGTTGTAATCAAATAAAATCAGTTAAATCAGAAGTCAAGATTTATTAGGGCACAGTTATAAAAAAAGAAAAAACCTTTTTGACTGGGAACTCTGGGACTCTGGAGATTTCTTCTGTCCCCTCTGGTTATCAGCTGGGTCTATTTCTGATCTACTAAGCTATGAGGGCAATGAGAGCGGCTGCCTAAATAATGAGGAGTCAAACATGGCTTTGGAAGAATTTACCCCAGTTCCCAGTGGATATACATGTGCGTACGTACATGCCTGCACATGTAAGCGTGATTTGCCGCTGCGATCGCTCAAGGTGGAAAGAGGAAACTCTGCAGTTCACATTGAGAACACTTTTCAAATAAATTAAAATTCCACTCGCTTTTATTTTCCTTTCACCATTAGCTGAAGAGGCCAGCTGGTTTGTTTCTGCATACAGTCGGTCGATGTGCTCATGATACCCCGTTTACTGAAACCTGTGCTGAAACAGGACCCAGCTGCTGGTGCGCTGGTGACCTGACATCCAATTGCTTGCAGTGGAACAAGCAGCTTGGAAATGTGGTTTTGTGTTGGAGGACGGGAGGTGGTGGTGATGGTGGGGTTGTTAGGAGGGGGTTAAAGAGACGAATGACTGACACATAGACGCGGAGGCTCGGTAACCGAGGAAGACATTAAGTTTCAGCATTTGAAATTCTCTGAACCGCACGTAATTGTTTGCAGAGGTTGAATGACATCAGAGCGCTGACTTTCACTAATGGGCCCACTGAAAGGAGGAGGTGGGGGGGGGTCGGTCAAAACAAATAGGCAATCAGAAATCCTACATGAAGCTTTACATTAAATACAATGTCGGGTTTATGAATCTAGTAGTGTTTGTTCCACAGAAGTTTGCTCAAACAACGTAAATCTATTTTACTCTGTGTCTGGGCTAAAACGACACAATTTCATGAGTTTCTTTATTTTCTAATTTACACTCCCTCTCCAAGATACAGGTTTGAGGTAGTTAATTTTACATTTTCTCCTTTTTTGTGTACTGAATTTTTAAAAAGGCCAAAAAAAAGGATAGAATGAACCAAATCATCCTTTAAAACATCATATTCTCAAGCATAATCCTACAAAAATGTAATAAATATGAATAAATGGCAACATGTACTATGTGGCCAACGTCTTAACATCTTAACGTGTTAACAGGCATTTTGGATTTTGATACATATTATGAGTTTATATGCCCTAAGATACAGAAACCATTTGAGGGTAAATGGTTGTAGGTAGCTGAACATGTTTTTCCTTTTCTACTAGTAATGTGAAAATACCAATTTGTTTTCTTTGAATAACGTGTTATTTCTCCCTGGTCATTCAGTTTTCCTTTATTTGTTATAGAGGGACAATTTACACTAATAAACACTTTAACAATAAAATGTAAATGCACCAAATTATACCCAAAAGGCTAGTTTCCATTGGTAGTCCCCATTTATCTAATTTTGGCATCATTTGGCAAGCCTGCGGTGTGACAGATATTTCAGGTGAAATATGTACTACACTAAACATGCCAATCACAAAACTGATCAAGCCAGAAATCATGTATGGACAATACAATACCACATATCAGATGGCAGGAGGCCAGGTGCATTAACAACATCAGATTGAGGAGAGCGATTATCTTGTTGCTGCTTTGTTTCTGGCAAAATATGTGATGCAGCAATGCTTTAAATTACCTTTCTGGCATGTGCAGTCAGAGATTTACACTTTACAAGCTGTGTTAAACAGAAACAGAGCCGTGTTAACTGGAAGCAACAGGGAATCAAACTGTGACACAAATCAAATCAACAGCTTGCTTTATGTAACTTTCTACCATAAGAGGCCAAAACACATGTTTAGATTGACCTTGTGTTTAAACTGTTTGTCCTATCATACTTACTGTTTGACATTTTGCAAAATAGACTCCTTACTTGGCAAGTGTCAGATGAGAGGTTTGGTGGATTTAGCTTGAATCATCTCATCCATATTCAGGGTGAATTAGACATGGTCAGATGTAGAGGTTCTTTAAATAAAGGGTCTCATTTTACACAAAGCAGCCAAGTTCAGCAGCCATGCACATTTCCTTATTCAATACATTTTATGCACATTTAACCAGTCATTCCTTGTTTGCTGTTGGCTCCTTTGAGCCATGAAGAAAGGGTTTTACATATTTTTGAAAATCTAAGGCAGCTGTGGTGCGCTTGTAAAGTTTAAAAAAAGACATTTTAATTTGATTTCACACAATCTTTAATATGGTTTTGAAGCTTTTTGTTGTTCAATATTTTCTGAGAGAGCTGATTGTGCTTAAAGCTTCTGATGTTGGAGCTAAAAACAACGTCTGGGCGCAGTCGCATTGAGGGTTCAGATTCTGTGTTGATCTTTTCGACCTCTTCGTATTTTTTCTCTTGGCACCAGTAAAACAAATGACTTCTGGGACAGCCACGGCATACTCCCAAAAAGGGGAACTGAACCCAGGCCAACAGGGTAAAGAGCAGAAAAAATAATTAGCTGATGACCTGATATATCACAACTTACTAACAGATAAAGACACAAAAGAAGTTCAACCTTATTCTCCCACATCCAACCTCGAACCCTGAGTGAAAACCTGTGGTACATTCTTCTTCTTCTTAATTATGAGAGAAGCAGCTCAACAATAACTAAATATCCTCAGTGCCAACGCCTGAAAATCCATCTGTGCAAATTATCCTCTCTTTTGATCAATGAAGCAGAACTTTGTGCACATTTCTCCTTCAGTCTGATTGTCCTTGTCTCTCCCAAGGTGTGGGTGTTTTGCAGCACTGAAAATTATCCAGAGAGGAAAGACACCAATATGTGAGGTGGAGAAATTTCAAACAGAAAACTTTAATGATTGTAAAATTCACTGCTTGTCAATTTTGATAAAACACATGGAAAAAACCAGCTGGTGAGAAAAGGCTTTAAAATAAAATCAGTTTGCTGTTCTGTGTCTGTTTAAAGCTGAGATTTGTGAGTAGCTATGAAAACACAGCACCACCATAACCCATACAATACAGCGCTTTACATTCAGGTAACATGTCTTATAGCCTGAGTTTGAACAAAACACACAGACACACTCCTCCATTAACAAAATGCTCATCTCAAAAATGTGTATTTTAATTGATATAAACACAAATATGATAAATATGAAGAAACACATACAAAAATGAAACTGCTTCATCCACAGCACTTATCTGGTCATTCTAAGACATAATTAATAAAAGGCATCCATATCATCTCTAATGTGTGTGGTTTAGCCTGTAATACATGTTCTTCTTTCCAGTGGGAGATTTGACTCCATGTGTCTGATCCACTGGACAGTCTGTCTAATGAGGAGTGATTGGGCTGTGAACATTTTTCCATAAGGGTGCAGTACTATTCCTGGATTTGAGCAAGCAAAGGTTACTTCATTTTTACTGTACTTATGTTCATATGGAGAAAAGAAAGAGCTTTGGACTTTCTTTGAGGATAATCTCCTCGGTCATTCAGCTCAGAACAACTGTCAGCACTGTAGAGTATACTGTACTATTAGGGATACATTTTCAAAAAGTAATTATTTTAGAGTTCTTATTGCAAATAGCAACGTGTTACTGCGTTGGCGAATTAGGAATCAGTGTTTTGTCCAAGGTTGGCTATCTAAGGATGATGTGTATGCTAAGCTAATCACTTATTAGTCTATTAGTGCAATTTAGTGCACAGACAATATAGATAGTGTGCAGTGATGTCACACCTTGTGTTTACACCACGTCATATCTGGACGTCCACATTATCACCGATCATAGCGAGAAACAAACAGCAGCTCAGTAACTTTCTCTGGTATCACAGGAGCTCGCTGACGTCCACAAAGCAAGAAATCGGGATAAAATCAGCAGCACTGGCATTCATCCTTACAACATCAATGTTCATAAATTCAGTAGTTTCATTGATTATAACCTGCACTACATGGACATTTTCAACTATTGAATCAACACTCCATCCCCATACATGAGGCTCTGAAGGTGTATCAACGTCTGAAGGCTTACCATTTCTTTGCTGCTGGGTGGGTGAAGGACGTTGTCATCTCGTCAGTTAAACATGACTTGTCCGTTATCAAAGCACAAGTAAGTTGTTGTTCATGTTATTTATGGGATCTCGTTTCTTCTGGGAAAGAGCGTTCTGGTTTCTTTATTCTAACAAGAGTATCAACAATGGTGGACACACTCCTCTATGACTTGGTGTTGACAGGTGACCCATCGCCGGGAACTGATAAACGTGAACATCCAACCACTTTCTGTCTGCCTTTGCATCCGTATGCACAACAATGAAAAACCATTGCTGCAAAATATTTCGATCAGATCTGCAACACCTATTTCACTGTTACTGATTCATCCCGGGACAGTACATGCCTGCTATGCTGTCCACGTTTACTGTCCAATATGGCTACCAAACTGAAAGTCACGTGATCCATGATGTCACCTGCACATTTTCTATTATAATATAAATTTTGTCAACTCTGGAAAGAGAATCAACAGACTTCTCAGTATGTGGAAATATTCCTTTAGCTGAATGTCATCTGTTTGATCCGACACCAGCAAACCAGGTTCAAATCCACTCAGTTACTTTAATGGCCACATCAAATGACTGAAGCACCACTAGGAAAAACGTCTTTGAACCATTAGTTCTGTCAGCGTCACTTGGGTTTGTTTGAAGAAGATGTGAGGGTGTAATTGTTCAGCTGAGTTCAGCAAATTCTGGAGTGGTACTCTCTTTAAGAATAAACACTGGAAGAGGGGCTAGCCTAAGCCAGACCTAATTTCATCACTTGCAGTCACGATAACCTTAGCAGCTGGTTTCCTGAGCTTCTCTCTGTATGTGTCATGATTCCATGTATTTTAGTTGCTTTTGATTATGGTTATGTTTTCTTGTATTTAGTTTTGTCTTTACTCTTGTTTTCTTCTGGTTTCAGTGGTTATTTTGGTCTTTGTCTCGTTCTGTGTTTCATGTCCGGTTATAGATCATGTTTCATGTTTCCTGTTTTATTTTGATAGCTTTGTTCCTTGTGTGTTTTTGCTCAAGCTTTGTTTCCTGTCTGCCCTGTCACACCTGTGTTGATTGTCTCATCTGCCACAGCCTTCCCTGATTGTCCTCTCCACCTGTGATCCATTAACGCTCGTTACCCCAGTGTATTTAACCTCATGTGTCTCTTTGTCCTGTGCCAGTCCGTTTGTAGCTTTCGCTTGCGGTCAAGCCTTAAGTTCATATTTTACAGTTCTTGTTTCTTAGTTCAAAGTCATAGTCATAGTGTTCTGTTTTTTTTTTTTTTTGAATCTCTGCCTGCCTATTGGATTTTGCCTTCGCCTGCCGCTTTGGATACCTCTGCCTGAATTGAAACAACTTTTGATTTGAACCTGCTCTTGTCTGATGTCTGCGATTGGGTCCTTGTTCTTTGACTGGTTCCTGTGACATAATATCAGTGAGAGCTAGCTGATTTTTTTTTTTTTTTTTTTTTTTTGTTGTTGTTGTTTTTTTTTAATTAATGATAGCAACTATGAAAGTAAAATTAGTTGCCACCATAGACAGTCTAACTGTGTGGTTGTAACTCAATAATAGTTTACAATGCATGAACAGTGAACTGAGAATTACCTGTTTTGCAAGAATTTGTGTCAGTGAGGTTTTCACTTCTGCTTTGCCACACATGACATCATACAATAAACCACTGTGAGCCCAAATCAATTATGACAGATCTATACCATTACTGTTTACATATATTGTCTTTGGCTCTTTTGAACAGATTTGTATATCACGTCAACTGCCACGATGGCATCAGATGAACATCTGAAGGCGGTTTTCTCATCAGCTCATAAAAACACCACAGCAAGAGAAAAGGTTGAGTTTTACAATTCCTGGGCAGAGACCTATGAGGAGGTGAGTTAAACTCGACCTCCATGGCACGACTTTGACATCTGCGCAATAGAGATTCTCTGGGATTATGCCTTAGTGAAGCTGTGTGCTTTCTGAGTAATAAATAAGTTCATCTTTGCCTTTTTCCTACTTGTAACACTTGTTTGAATAGGAAGTAGCTGCTGTGGGGTATCGTGGACCAAGTCTGGCAACAAACACCATCGTGTCCCATTTCAGAGGTGATCGTGAAGCAGCTGTTGTGTTGGATGTAGCCTGTGGTACAGGACTGGTGGCAAAACATGTAAGAAAGTTAGAGAACAAATTCCTGCCCTCAGTAACTGCACATTTCTCTCTGAAGTAATGCATGGTTGATATTTGACAACAGTTTAGATAACAACCAGCACTGACTGTATTACTATCAGGTTAAAAACAATGTGTGTCTGTGTCTCAGATGAAGGAACATGGATTTAGACATTTTGTGGGTATTGATGGAAGTGAGGCCATGTTAAAGTTGGCCAAAGAGAGCGGGTTGTACCAGGACCTGAAGCTGTCCATGCTGGGAGAGGAGCCGCTCCCTGTTCAGTGGGGTAATTAAATCTTTATTATTTCACCCAGGTCAATAATCTCTGATCTACAGGCAAGGCAGTTTTATTCAGTGTTTATGTCTTTGTTTTGTTGCTGCTGATTTATTACATTCATGTTTTAATTGCATTGAAGTCACTGTTTTTACTATGAGG
>OOFC01021859.1:0-14153 GCA_900323345.1 Pseudochromis fuscus
ACATTTAAAGATTTATCTCTTAAATGAGAACCTTTGGTAAACAGGCTAATCTGTTTGGCAGCACTCACGGTCATGGCTGAATAAAACATTTGACAACACTAAGCTGCTGAATCTTCCTATCTCTCTCTGGCAAAAGGCCTCTCTCTGCCTCCCTTCAGGGCTCCTTCATTGTTAATCCGACCGATCGCATTCTTCGAGCTTTTTTTCGCCGTGCTGCAGGGGCGTGGCCGGACTTTTGTCTCGTCTGAAAGATAGTTCATTATGTGATTGGCGAGGAGCTAATGCAATAACGCTCATCACGTGCTGCTACCGGGGCCAAGTCCAGCCATTCATGCAGCACTCTGTTTCTCCTTCCTCTCCTCTTCCTCCCTCTCTCTGGCTGTCTAGTGGAGGCAGCCTGCCACCTCTCCTGTGGTGACAGGTTCCCTCTGAGGTATTTAACCACTTGTCTTGCAAAACCCCTTTTAATTGAAATTACCCATTGGCTGATAAGCTTCTGGAGCCTTATCAGGGAGGAGATATAGTGGTTAGGGTCTTTCATGCTGGAAGGTTTTGCTGTGGCTTGCTCTTCTTGCTCGGTTTCTAATTGTATTTCTCTCTCTCCTTCTGGTCGGTTGCTTTTTATTTTTTTTGTTTTCCAAATGGATGATCTTTTATTCTTGTTTATTTCTATCTGTTGCTCACTGTGTTTCCTTTTTGTTTCCCCTCCTCCTCCTCCACTTTTTTCCAGGTCTGAAAGTTGCCCAGCCGAGCATCCTGTCATGTGCAGTTTGTAGCGTGCAGGATGCTACATGATCCGGTAAGTATTTTTGTTTTTATCTGACATACACGGACCTATGAACTGCTGTGACACGCCTCCTCGTGTTTGGAGCTGAGAGAGTCACTTGTAAACAAAGCTCACGCTGCTTCAGCACCCCGAAGGTTTTCACAGGTTTACAATGGAGAAACTTATTATTCAGCTGGTTCAGGTACATTAGATACTAATGCAGAAGCACCGTAATTGGGTCAGTAACAATCAGTTTGACAGCCTGTCTCACATTCATACACCTACACATCGAGACACATTGTGAAAGAGCAGAATCAGCAGCAGCAGCAGAATTCATCTTTTAAAATGACTGGAGGAGTTTACTGATGACATCATTTTGTATTAAACAACTCATTCATTTTTTTGTTGTTTTTTTTTTCAGTCAGGTTGTGCTTGGCTGAAACCGTCTCTAAAGAATGATCTTCTTGGATTGGGTACCTTGGAGCGTGCAGGCTTCCTTTGTGTAACACTGAAAGAAGAATGATGTTATCAAGTCAAAGACTTCTACAGTGCATTGGTTTGCCAATAGAAATGCACATTAGCTTGGTTCAATAACACCTCTTTCCAGTAGCAGCACAGCACACTGCATTTCTGAATGGGCTCCAACTCAGCGGGCTAGATTCAATATGAAAATGCAATGAGCATAAAGCAAGGTAAACAACCTCAAACGTATTCTTACTTTCCCGAAGATGACACGAACACATGCACGGCAGGATGAGCCCATGAGCAAACACAGCTCAAAAGATTCCTTGTATGTTTAACAAAACACATTGCAGCTACCTGGAAATATATTTTTTTTGGTGTTTGATATTCAAATACTTCTCTTGTGTGTCTGTAAATAAACTTCACCCTCTGCCCTGTTGAATATAATTTGAAGTCTATGGCCTGCTGAATATAATTTGATGAGCACTTACTATGCTGAAGCCCACATCACTCTTTAGGCCCTGACACAAATGAGTAATTCAGTGGTCATTTATAATGAAGAGACTGTTTTTATCACAACTCTTGGTATGAACAAATCAATGTGACACCAGTGTTACAACTGAATAATTCATCAGCGGTTATTAGGCCCTTTCATTTACATGTACTAATTGGAACGACTGCTGCACACGCGCCTGTATGATAATAGTTATGCTTAAGCTGTCAAGTGCATATAATAGCCAATAGAGCTCTTGTAGCGTGTGTTTCATAAGTATATGTTTAACTGTTTGATTGCTGAGATAATGTGTCAAAGTTGCTAAAATTAGCCACAAATAAGGATTTTTTTTTTATCCTCCTTTCAGAACAATTGATTCAGTCGACGTAATGACTGCTCTTGTTGTCAGTACATGAGTATCTATTCAAATACACACATTCAGAATTGAGCTAAAGCCAGAATAATTAGTACAAAACATAAACCTGCACAATATAGATGATGAAACAATCATTTTCACCCGTCACAGTGCATCTGTCTTCTTATATTTATATAAAACAAGAAACAAAATTATGACAAAATGTTGTTAAATAAAGATTAATTTCAAGAACACACATTTAAAGGTCTCACTTTAGGCACAAAATGATCACTTCCTGCAAGCTTTTCAATGACAATATGTTTAATTTTTGCACTCACAGCTTTTAGTTACGGTTCAGAAAACACTGTAACCTTGGTTAAATGTTGCAAAAAAATTGTAATTTGAAGAAGGAGGCACAATGTGCACTTTATTAGCCTTTAACTAAGGTAAAAATATTTCTAAAGATGCTTTTGTCACCTTACATTAACCAAGTCATTTGACCCTAATTTCTTTACTAGCATGTGCGACCTAAACACAGCATTTCCTACACACAACACAATACAAACACAATCTGTGAGGTAATTACATCCTCCTGATTTCCTGGAGACAGTTGCAGAGTGATGTGAAGCAAGTGAACACATCTTTCATATACACTGTTTACTATGTTATTGCCTTAAAAAAAATGAAGCCCAAAGAGGTCAAATTGTTCAATATTTAACACAGAATAAGGATGAAATGAAGAAAAACAGCTTCCATTGTGTGTACCAGAACTTTTTTTTTTTTTTTTACCCTCTCGCCTCATTAATCATTTCTTGACCCCTCAGATTTATCTTGTGACCTTTGGGAGAAGGGTTGACCCTAAAGGTTGGGAACTGCCAGACTAAACCACCAAAGTAACTGCTGTAGTTTCACCTCAAACAACAACAACAGCAATACTTACATGTTGATGCATCAGTATTATTGTAAATATTAACTCACAGGGGTCATTTTCCTGCAGCTATTTTTACTTTTGATCCTTTAAGAACTTTTGCTTTTGCTTGAGTTTTACTTGTAATGAAGTATTTTTACTTCTTGTATTGTTACCTCTGAATACTTATCCACCGCTGAACTTATTACAGTGCAGACATATATAAAAACATGAGTAATTTCTACCTGTATGGATCCCTGCAGACTAACCCACAGTCTGTAAGGGGGAAAGGGATTTCTGAGTGTGACCAACAAGCTAAATGGAAGCCCTGGGCGTTTATATTTTGAAATTTATTCATGCATCTTTCAAAGAAACTAATACAACTCTGGAGTTTAGGTGGTAAAACGAGCTGATAAAAAAGCTTAGCAAAGACGGAGGAATGCGCTGCAGATGGAGGGGAGTGTGGAAAAGCAGCCTCTCTCTGGACGGGCGTGACCTGAGAAACACCATGTGGAGGTAGCAGGGCCCTGCTGGAGCCACCTGAGCCTTAACGCCGTCTGAAACAGGAGTGCTTCGTTGACAAGCCGTCACTCCGAGACTCCGACAGGGCTTTCAGCAGACCCCCACACCAGCCCTCGAACCCTACACCACAATGTATGTCAGCACTGTCATTAGGGTAATTGCTGATTACATACACAACTGTCCCACCTGAGGCCGCCAGACGTGAATCAATCCACAAACAGCTATTCTTACGTTTGTGACGACTGGTCCAAATAAAGATTGTCCAGGATCTTGACTTCTTATTTCGCTAACAAATTGTGTCCTTTGTTGAAATTTGAAGGTTTTTCTCAGGAATGTGTTTTACTTTACCCAGTCGAATGTATACTATTTACACTTCTCCTTTACACTAAAGACTTGAGTGAGATGTGGCCGGCCAGACGTCACAGGCACAAGATGAAAACTCATGGCGAATGCTTTCGTTTTGAGGCCTGCTGATGGATAAGTGGACAATGTGCCACGGACAGGTAGCTGTGAAAAATTGCCCTTGTTATGCCTGTAGACAGTCTGGTATCTGTGGAATTCAAAATAGTGAAAGTCCTCGCAGGGTTTTTTTGACAGTTTGTCCTGCAACAAAAGCATAGGTCGGGTTTGCTGTTTGTTTTTAAGCCTGTAGCATCCCCATATGAGCTGCCAGATGTAAAGTAAGTAGGATCTTTCCAGCATAAGACCTGTAATTATTGCTCCTTCCTTAATTTGGTGAACATCTTGTCTTCCTGAATTAAATATAAAATGTTTAAAGCAAAGATTTTGGAGAGTATTCGAGATCTTTTGGAGAAACGTTGTAACCTACTGTTCAATCGACAGTAACAGTGTCATTTTATATGTTAATTTCAAAGTCTAAATCTTGTACTTCTGACCTTTCTGTTACAGGAGCATCCATCACATTTCTATGCCGTCCTTTTGGCCAGCTCGATGGAGAGCAGCTTCGCCTGTGAAATCAAAGCAGCAGCTGCTTACACTCCAAAATGTTGGTTTGATCAGCTAATTTTTAAGTCCGGCACAGTCCCACTGATGAATATTTCAGTTCTTATTTGGGGACTAAAATCAGCTCTCCTTGTTAAAAATGCATGATTTCACAACAGCTCCATGATAACAATACTAGCCCATTCAAACAAATGCTCACCTTTGCAATTACACCAATCAGGAGTGATATTAAAGGGAGGTCATGCTGATCTGGCCTTCAGTATTCAGGCGACGCCTCCATTCACTTAGAAATGCTGATTTCAGGTGATCGCACCGAGCTTCCTCTGAATGTGTTATTTGTGAACATCACTTGAGTAGAAAATCGTCCACGGCTCATGGTTTTGTGCTCGTCTGTGCGGTGAGGCCAAAAAGTGGTGGCGGAGGTGAGGAGCGAGGACAGAGATGGTGGTGGAGGTGAGCAGTCCTCCATCAGTAGCAGGTGATGAGTTTATGCATCCTCACTCCCCAGAGGCCCAGAGGCCACGACCTCCCATCCGTCCCCTTACGCTCTCATTCATTTCACTTTCATAAGCACCAGTAATGACTTTGCTCCAATGAAAGGGAAAGAGAGGAAGCTGAAAACACTTGTTGGTAAGAAGTGGAATCTTCCTCCTGCAATAGCAATTGGTTGTGCTCTTAGAAAATGCTGCAAGGGGATATATAGCTATTACCGAGGTCACGCAGGACAGGAACAACAATCATTTTCACCCTCTCGTGTACACACACAGCTTTATGCGGCTGGCACTCAAACAGATTGACACATGCCTAAATGTACACATGCGTGTGTATAGACTAATCGCACGCGCTCACACAGTGGCGGACGGACCGGTGGCTTGGCGCATTGTAATATGCTCGGGAGCCTGTACGGGGATTAGCAGCTCATTTCAGTGGCTGCACAGTTGGCCTTCACAGTTTCCCAGGGGAGGGAAACAGCTGTGCGGGGGTGCTGTTTAGAGAGCAGCTAGAAAGGGGCGTGTGCTTATCTGACACCGAGGGGCAAATATGAGATGGTCCAATATCAGCTTAACCAATACACACCAGTGAACTTAGCTGAAATGGCAGCTGACTCCCAGCTCTCAGGAGATGTCTTATCATATTCCTGCTCACTTTAAACAAACTACAAGTTTGCGAGGATTTAGAAAGGCTTCAGCGCAGGCATGTGACAAAGCATGAAGGCGTGTGGTAGGGAGGATTTGTGGTGATTAAATAAAAAGACCCTCAGAGATCCAACTTAATTTTAAAGTAAGTTCCAGCTAATTCGAGAAGATAAACACAAACAATGGTTTCTTTTTCCAGCAGAGCGCTCAAGACGCACAAGGCCCAGAGTTTGTTGTGATAATTACGTGTGAACCCACCGAGTTTAATTACATTTTTTTCACCGAACAAACTGCTCTGGTGACTCGTGGTGATACGATCCAGGTGGACCTCGTTATGAAAATGTGAGAAAGGTCTTGAGTGACGAGGGGTCATGTGAAGATGTCCAGTCATGATCCCAAACAAACCGAGCGGCAAAGAAACGGGAGGTATCTGCAGACACCTAAACACAAATAAATATTTAAGTGGGCGTTAGATCCTCTGTCAGCTGGAGACAAGGTTTCTTTGCTCACCGCTGCTGAGGTGACGAAGTGTGAATTCTTAAGGCCCTTTTCCACTGTATGGTACCTCCTCACCTCGCTTCAAAACGCCTCGCCTCAGCACGCCTCGGTTGCATTTCCATGAAAAACAGTCCCTCTTCCCTGTAGCCAGTCATCAGGCGAAGGAGCAGAAACCTGATGGTGTCGAAATTAGTTGTTTTTACTTCAGATATGTCATTAATTCATGAACTTTAAATTTTCCATGGGTGTGTTTTCATTTTAATTTCCAACACATCTAATTAAATCGGAAAATGGATAATTAATCATGAATCACGGCCCGTTTTCCGTTTTTCATTTCGTATAATCACTGAAAAAAACAGGAAACGGTTTATTTTATTTTGAAATCTCAAAATAAGAAAATGAATGGCCGTGACGTACACGGACCCCGCAAGGTTTGACTGAGTTTCATCTGAGGTCGTGTGGTTTGACAAGTGACTCCGTTTTGTCTGAGAAATGTCAGAGGTTTTGCTGATACCTGATACCTCACTCTGCTCTACCTCACCGTACTCCGTCAGCTGTTCGACTGACCGGGACCTCAGAGCTCACGTTTTTTTCAGCTGATGTTTTTAAATAAAATTTTAATGTTGCACTAAAGCACATTTTAGATTGAAGCGATCTATCTAGTGGTTGTCCCCACATAGTAGAAACTTGTTTTTCTGACTATAACTGTGCAGGCTGTCGGCTTGTGGATACAAATGTTTCTGGGCCGTGCACTGATGTCGCAGTGACGATTCTGACCAATAAGATTTTAGTACCTGCTCATACCTGACTGCGTTTTTTTTGGGAACTGCAAGAGAGGGGTTACTAAAAACTCGTACCAGGTACCAAGTGAGTAAGTACTTACAGTGGAAATGCGCCACAACTCGAGGTGAGGCGAGGCGAGGTGGGACCATGCAGTGGAAATGCACATTTAGTTTTGATGACCTATACTTGAGCTTCTCCGGCTCTTCCTACATCCTTTCTCTCAGTTTATGTTTCCCCCCTTGTGCAGTATGTGCTAATTTTTTCAAGCCGTCCACTAATGAGAATGAAACACAAGTTTACACTTCATCATGACAGCATGTTTCTAGCTGTCATTGTTGCCAGCAGTGTGAGCGCCGTGTCGTAGCAGCTTTGTTGTTACAGGTTAGGATTTCATGACTGCTGGTGGGCCAACTTCCGGGATCCCGACACGTCAACTGTAGGATCCAAAGCAAACACCTCCGACTCCCCGACGGAAAGGAAAAAGGAAACAGAGTACAAACCCAGAGTTAGCTGCTCCAAGAAAACCACTAACAAAGCAGTACAGTATGACATGAGGCAGGGACTCACTCCTCTGGTTATTTCCCAGGCGCTCTGAGAGTTTCACAGAAGTGAACAAAAAAGAAAAAAGATCCCCACCGACTGATGTCACAGTTTGTAATTTTGCAGACAAAGGGAACTTTTACTGTGTTGTATCCATTCTATTATGTCGGGCACCATGAACCATTGTGGCATTTACATGAGAAATGGGACCGGTGGTGAGCCTGGGCTCCATCTCACAGTGAGCTGTCTCTCTAATCCACTCTGCTGCAATGGTGTTGGCATTGCAGTACCAAGGCTGCAGCAGCAGGGGACTGCTTTGTGAACAGAGGAAGGGTGTTATAATATTTTGAGACCCCCAAACCACAGAGAGGTCACTGGCTTTGCTTTTCTGGCTTCCTGTTACTGTGTCCACACAAAGCATGGGATGGACTAGCATGGTGAACTAAAAGGCCAGGTTGCCTTTTAAAACGTTTTGGAAATATCTATTTGGGAAATGGAACAAATTAAAATATACTAAAACAAAAATCCCTGTAAAAACTAGGGATGGCTCGATACCACTTTTTCAGATCCGATACTGATACCGATACTGCAACATTGAGGATCGTCCGATACCGATACCAGTCCGATACTGATCCAATACTTTCTTTTTGACACTCGAAAAGTTGTTAATAATACATTTATCGATGTAATTTTCTTAATACTGACATCTAAAAACACCACGTTCACTGTGCAACAACTATTCTGCTCCCCTAAAGAAAGAAGGAAAATATGTGACAACAACTTATGTGTAACCGCTGTTGTTTTATTTTGATAGTACTGGTAAATACAACAGACCCAGCTGCACCATTCAAAAAGTTGAAATAAAATAAAAGTGCAACTTTGGGTAAATATTTAAATAATCCTAGTGTATTAATAGACAAGTCACATCACACCTCAATAACGTTGCAAAGCTGCAATAAATACTTTTAGGAATTAACGTAAATTAACAGCTGACAGAGGTAGAGAGCTTATATCTCCAAAAATGTCTGAGCAAGTTTTTAACCAGGCTCTAACTTAATAAATTAAAAACATATTTGAAGTTAAATCAACTAATTTCTGGCCTGAAACAATTTTCAAACTGTTTCTGTGACACCACAACAGTAGAATTATGAAGATTCATCAACTTCATCAACTTTCACCTCCTTCATCTGACACCAGCTACATGGAGGAGAGACTCTCCTCTGTAATGGAAACACAACCACGGCGAGCTGAGTCCTGTAGGTATCATATAGTGTAAAACTCACTACCACACAGTCCTTTCTGTGATGCTGCTGCAGATGTTTCTTGTGTTGAAATGTCTGTTTCTGCTGCCACTCCTTCAGTTTAGCAGACGCTCCGCTCAGCGTTTACTCTCCTCCGTGAACGTAAAGTAATTCAAACACTGACATGATGCAGGTCACATGAAGAAAACACATGGCACATGGTAACCACGGCAACAGCTCGTCTGTGTTTACGGCATGTCGCACAAAGTGAAGTTGAGGATGTATGAGATAGTTTGGGCTCATGGATCAGATTGGACAGGTTCTAAAAGAAAAATCTGATATCCGATCCAGTCATTTTGGCCTGGATCAGACCCGATGCCGATCCAGTGGATGGATCAGACCATCCCTAGTAAAAACATTGATTTTTGGAAGTGAAAGCCTATTCAAATAAGTCCTTCTTGTTTCCTCACTGATAATAGAAACAAAAAAACCATAAATATTTACTTAATATTATCGTTCTCACAGACAAAGCTAAGATACAATTGCTTGCTGCCAGACATCCACCCATTGTCATCCTCCCCCACTCCACAGCACATCTACAACTGAGGTTTTAATGTTTGGTTCCTGGAGAGGTTTGAGGAGAGTCCTGGTCTCATTGTTCCCAACACAACAGCTGTGACTTAATGAGTCCATTCCTGTGCTCACCCTTTGCCCAAGTCTGAGCTGCTTCCACTGCCGCCTCTTCATTGACCACATGACCATTGTCGCCAAGGTATTCACTGGGTCTTAATGGTAAGACACACAAGAATGCAGAGATGGCTGAGCCTTTGCCACCTCAGAGAGGTGGTGGGAAAGCTCCTGAACTCAATTCCAACAGCTTATGTTTACCATGACAAACCAGTGACCTATAGGTTCACTCTAGTAATTTGGGGAGAACCTCCCACACACACACACAGATATATTCACCCATCTTCCTCATTGCAGCTCAATTTAATCTGCCTCGCTGCTTGTTTATTTTCCCTAATAAGCACATTTACTGAAAAAACTGACACAAAATTGTGGTTGTTGCTTCTTTTTTGAGGGCTCGTAGTGTCTAAAACGTGAAGTTTGACACTTTCCGTCAATGTGGACAAAATAACAAGGATACGACTGTTTTTCTGTCAACCACATATCATTACTAACACATCATTTCTAAGTGAAACTGAGCCCTCTGTGATCTCTGAGACATAATGCAGTTTAAACCTGCAGTCTGCCAGAGGATGTTAGGATGTTGCCATAGCTATTGAGATGAAATCCACAAGTAGTTGTTTAATTAAATCCAGCCTCTTTTGTAGATTCGACAGTGTGTGGGGTGGCGACAATAGGGAGCCACAATATTAAAAGTCCATCATTAGACAGTTCTGGTGGAACCATGCAAGTAAATTCATTTTACATCCACACTGAAGCGATTTGACTGAGACTGCTGGAAACAAGCTTTTACGAATAAATTATTCACACAGATGTGGTGATCTTGGCTCATAACAGGATTGCAAAACAGCCTCACGCGATCATAAACCCCACTTACTGTCTTTTATTCCACATTCACTTCGGCAGAGTTATACTTATGTTACAAGGCTAATCGTGTGGAGTGTTCGGTAACAGTTCATCCTTGAGGAGGAAAAGAGTGCCTGTCAACCCGCCGCATATGCATACAAAGCGGTGTGCTGCTTTCTTAAGGACTACACAAACACACTGTATTAAGAGCCAAAAAAAAAAAATGATGCTGAAGAGCCTGGAGTTACACACCCCTCAACCCCAGGAATAACACAGCATGAAGCTGTCATTCGAGTTAGGTATCATTATCGCGGCAGGTCTGAGTTCTTAGTGAAGGTTGAGAGCTTTATGATTTGATTCACTTGTGCTGTGAAGTAATTAAAAAGGAGGGTAGGCGACGGAAAGTCTTGAATATGAAAAGTAGACATGCGACTCCTAAATTCTCTGTGCCAGCATTTTAAAAAAGACTCACACCCAGTAAATCCAAATAGTATATATTTTTAATCACACAGCTCCAGCAGTAAAAGATGTACAGTAAGATGTATGGGTGCATGAATGAAAATCAATTATATGAAGCGTATGCCTAACAGCATGCTTAAAACGCATGCTCATAATTACCTTTTTAAAAGTATTAATTAATCTTGCATATTTTGTGTTACACCACCGTTATCAGAGATCACGCTGGCTGCGCCCTCCGTACATACTTTGCATTCGTGTCACTGCGTTTGACCCTGAACCTTGTAAACCAAACACGCCAAATTGACGATAACCCCCACACCCCACCACCACCACCACCTCCACCTCCTCCTCTGTGAGGTTCGGCTGGGGAGGCGCCTCCCTCTGTATCTTCCACCCGTCTCCTGGACATGCCATGCAAAGTGAATGACATGATATTAAAGCACTTCCTCATCAAGATTGAAAGGCGTACATTCTTTTTTTGCCTGCAAGCAGTCAATTATTTGACAAGTACACATAATGAACAATGCAAGACTAGTCGGAATTTAATCAAAAGGCAGAGACAGGGGCTCAGTGCAGATGGGAAATGATTAACACAGTTAATCAAACATCCCAGCGTTAGGTTAAACATGGCAAGCCTATCCCATCATCTGAAATATGGATGGGATCCATTGCACATTTCCATTTCCATTTCCTTTTGCCTGTGGAACATTTATTGCATTTATTACGCTGACCCCTATTTATTCTGCTTCTTTCATAAAGGTATTTATGTATCGTCCTGACGCCACTGACTGATTTTCTCTCTTTGGCGAAACCTAATGCAAACAAGTAGCTTTGAAGGAATCGTCAAATGCACTCTAATCCGAGGGGTATTTTTTTGTAAAGGTTGTTTGTTTTTGTTTGTTGCTTTCTTTTTTTCTTCTCAGAGGTTTGCTATTGAGAACATTTGTGAAAAAAAAACACCCACGCAGAGTTTATAACTCAGACTCTCAGGAGGAAATTCAATGCATCGAGCAGGTCAAACCATAATGGTGAGAAATTGCACAGACGCCGAGACATTTAGCTTTTCTTTTGCATCCGATAGACAGAAAGTCATAATAAAGAAAAGGGTCAACTTTGTCTCACGTACACCACAGAGCCTTTGTGTTTTGTATTTCCACTGACTTTAATCCTCCACTTTGAGAGAATAAAAGAAATATTGTGCTTTGCTACTTCACTCCTCAGCAGTTATATTTGTCGCGTATTAATTGCTTCAACAGTCAAAGATGTGCACTGTGTGGTCTGGTGTATATTTAAATCGTACTGACAGCTTCAGGTGTGCAGTAATGAAACTTTTATAAATCTTCAACACATCTCTTTATTTTGCAAACTCACGGGAAAGTCTGCGACAACGACTATTGTTCCTTTCCCACTTTACCACGCAACAATAATTAACCATGATTACAAAGTATCTCTTGAGAAATTGGGACAGAACAATTTAGTTCATTGTCCTCAGAAATTAGAATTGCCCTTTTCTTTACTTTTCCTTTTCCCCTATTGGATTCGTGGTGCTCTTCAGGAGACGAACACACCACTAATCAAGCAAACTGTTTGATTGGCTTGGAAAGATTTCATTCGGACTAATTTGGCTTAATAAATAGTTGTGTCAAATGATTGTGACGGGTGCAGCTCCGGACCTATTAAAGAATATGTATTAAAGGATATGCTTTTGGTATCGACATTTACATACGACCTTGTGCACACAGCCTGTGCTTCCTGAAGCATGCGGGCTGGGAGCGCACCTTTATAAAAAGTAATCAGCCCTCAAGAGCAATTTGTTTAGTCATATGTGCAAGAGTTTTGACAAATTGAAAAACCTTCGACGTTTGTTGTTGACTCGGTAATACGTTTAAAGCATCTACAGCCATAGTGAATTTGGTGATTTTTTATGCCTTGGTGAGCAGCCTCTGTATTTAGACCAGTAATGTTTTATGGAAATAAGCTATATGTATTTAAAACTTATAATTGTGTTCCTTTATACTAGCACAAAGCAGTTACTTTTAAATTAGTAGAATTAATCGGAATGCAAAATTGAAGGGAGGAATGTCCGTCCACAATGATGAATGCTTAAGTAAGATTTTGCTTCAATTAAAATTTCAGGCAATTATTCTAAAAGATTATTGACCTCTAAAGGGACTGGTGAGGTCACGTATTTTCCTCTGTCTTTGCGGTATAGTATTCATCTTCATTAGAGAGAACAATTGCAGGCGTTTTGCGCTCGTAGTAGAGGGTATTAACGGCGACAGATTATCCTCTGCACAGTTCACTAATAAAGTTGATTTCTATTATTGTCTGTCCAGGTAAAGGGAGATTTTGAAGCTTTGTCTTTTTCATCCTGACCTACTCTTTCTCTTCATCTGAGCCTTTTGGACTCAGATGCAGGATCTTTGTGTGAAGATCAGTGCAGAGCTGTGTGCTTGAGACTGGAAGCTGCTCATCTGTGTCCATACGTTCAAATTAGTTTTGCTGGAATCAAATGAAGGTCTGTGTGATTAAGCTCAAGCTTTCACGGTGGCTCTGGATGATGTGTGAAAGCGAATCAAGCCATGAAGCCGTGTTGTTTCCAAAACTGAAGATCTAGACATGTTTTTTACTTTACCTGCTGCGCATGTCACACTTTAAATGACACAAAAACCTGATTTCAGAGTTTCTTAAAAAAATCTAAGAGTGGAAAAAATACCACAGATGTTGCCCCTGTTTTCGAATTACAATCAATCAACTTGATGAATTGTAATTGTGATAACAACAACTTTGCTTTCAAATGTGCTGCAATCATGAATAAATGGAGTTTTCTTTCAACCAAGTCGTTTCAAAGTTTGAGTTCACAGTCCAAAAAATGCTCGAGTTTTGTTTGAAAAATATGTCCACATTTACACAACACAGACGACCACGCGGCAAAGTGAAGCAAATTGGAACTGCTGGCCTCTGCTGAACCATATTACTGGTGACCATATATCATTTTTTATAAGTCACAAGTGAAGCACATCTGTTTCCACTTGGCTAAGTTTCCATATAAAACATTTGAATAGAGATTCGTCACCTCTATCTGTTGCTCCCCTGCGCTTGTTTAAACCAACTTGTGTCTCATACATCAAACCGTGGAAAGAGCAAAAGGGCTGTTTTGTACTTGAAAGTGTGTTTTATAAAAATGGTTTGATGGTAGAACAAAGTTAAAGGAGTGCTAAGATTCTTTAATGTTTACAGCGCGACACGGTTTGGTTTAAAATGATTTGTTTACGTAGCGCGGCCTTTTAAAAGTCAACTTATTTGACAGTTGTGCAAGCCAGAGCCCAACATGCTCACACTGGACCTTGCCTTTTTCAAATTTGATCTCAAAGCCCCTCATGTGTTTGACTTCTTTTTAATTGCTTCCTGTCTGCTGGGTCAATTATAAGTCCTGGGCTCCAAAGACAGGGGGTGGGGAGTGGGTGGGTGGGTTGGCTATTGCCGCATTTCTGG
>OOFC01021862.1:9176-38376 GCA_900323345.1 Pseudochromis fuscus
CACACACAGACACACACACACACACACACACACACACACACACACACACACACACACACACACATTTTATGTCATATTTGATGAGTCATAGCCAGATGTGACTGTTTGTTTAAGCATATCCCAAAGTGCATTAGCTTTAGATGAACCCTAACCCTGACCTGGGGTGAGAATACTGAGGAAACTGAACTCTTAAAAAGCTAAAAGGTCCATCTCCACCTTTCTTATCTTTGACACACCCCAGTCTAAGACCTCTTGTTCCCTCTGGCCAGAAAAGTGCAAGCAACAAAATACATGCCTGTACAGTACAAAAATATTTCAACAATTCAAATGAGACATCCTGTTGTCCAATCCCTCATTGCTTCAATGATTTTTGAGCATGTCTCACTGCAATGTCCAAAACACTGAACTGCTGAGTATTTGTGGAAACAAAAAAGTGACTGTCCAAAGAAAAAGAAAAAAAAAACAACCCAGAAATGTAATGAATGTCTCTGGGGAGGAGGGAGGAGAACAGAATGAATTCATTTTTCCACTGAGATGGACAAAAAAATGGCATCTAATTATGCATCTTCAATAAAAAATTCAGTCATGGAGCAACCAGTTACGCAGCAGTGGAGAGATAAGCACATCTGGTTTAAAGCATTAATGTATCCTTTTGGGTATTGTAATTTTTTGATTTGTTTCACAGAAGCAACATAATAAGATTGACACATGTATGTCTGTGTGTTAAATGTAATGCTACAGGCATCTGCAGTTAGCTTAGCTCAATACTGACCAGAAACAGACGAACAGCTGGGTTCACTTCAAAGTTTAAATCCACCTGCCACCAACTCAAAGACTGAAATACACACACATTTATATACCTACTGTATGACTGTTATGTTGACTTTTTCAGCAACACAAAGGTCAAGTTGAGTTAGAGTTCAATGTTGTTCCAGGTTACATCTGTGGTTACATCAGCCTCCCTTTATCCTGTTTCTGTGTGAACCAAGTAAGACGTTATGTTCATCAGTGAACTTTGAAGCAGGTTTCAGTTACAGTCATGCCAGTTGTTTTCCCATTCTTCCAACACACAGCCAAACCATACTACCCCGCTGCCGGATATGGCCACAGATTTAGTCAACGCAAACAAAAAAATCCCTGAAAAAAATCCTGTGGTTTTAACAAGATAGTGTTGCTATTTCACCACAAGAGGGCAACAGTGTTCGGTCTACAGCCTGTACTCACTACAGCTGGATTATGGCGCGGCAGAGGTTTGTGGTCTCTGAGTGTTTCTAGTATTTTTTTTTAGATCGCTGAACTGGTAAATTTATTACCACTTGGAGTGACAGAACTTTCACATTTTACCTGTTTGTCTATTAAAGTTGATTTTCTATGTCAACAACATGTGCATAACGTTTAGCTTTTCTCTTGTTATTTCTGTTGTTAGGTGAAAACTTTCAAGCATTATATCAACATTTTATTTACACATATAGAAATGTTTTAAGTTGTCAGATTTAACTTTTCTAAGGATATGCATCAATACCTCCTGAGAAAACAAAAAAGCTCACGCTGGAGTCACTGCTTTGGAGAATGTAAATGTGGATCTCATTAGAGGACCATAATGGGTGGTTCTGTATGTTGTAGTGTGTTTTCTACAAATACCTTTACTTATCTAAAGCTCACTACAACTTAGTAGACTAACTGAGACATGGTGATCATTATTTATTTCAGAAAAAGCCAAAATCTAATAACTTAATATTGAAGTATATATGTTGGAAATTCAGAGATGTTGTGAAGCTTCCAAAAGGCCAGTAACACATTTGTTACTGGGCCGCACAGAAAGAAGAAATAATTGATATAATTTCTGTTTTGATTTTATTAGAATCTGAAAGACGTTTTATTTTGAAAAACGACCGGATTCTCTCCTACTTAACTTTCGTGTGTGCCTCTTGACACGTCAATACGCTTGTCTCGGTCATGTGATCAGATACCCCCAAAAAATAAGTCCGCAAACGTATTGCAGAGCTTCTTTGCAAAGCGTAAAGATTCGGGGTTTTTTATGCCGGTTATGTTATTTTATTTTCTCTGTATTTATCTGCCACACCTAAAGGCCGGTCCATGAAAACAATGCCGACATGAAACCGGTCCGTGGTGCCCAAAAGGTTGGGGATCCCTGTTGTAAGCAATTGCTTCTTTACAAGAATATTTGCTTGTTCGTTTTGTACAGTTACTTGATTACATGCATTGCATTGTGGGATTTTAGGTATAACATGTGGATATAGATTAAACTACAGAGGTTATGAACAGTTTCATGTATCATTTCACAAGAAGTGACAGGTGTGACACAAAGTGTGACTGCTTTTGAAGAGAAGGGGTCAGAGTGCAACGGTGGTCTGATGAAAGTGAAGTACAAACTCACAGAAATGTTTATGTCATGAAACAGGATCCTTAGAAATGTGGTAATTTCATGTAAACATGGTTGAGTTGAACCCGGGGTTCAACTGTTAAAACTGCCATGCACTATGGACGCACACACACACACACACACACACACACACACACACACACACTCAAAATGCAGTGCATTCACCATCTCTGCTCATTTCCTGGTATCCTTGACAATGGCATAAACACAGCTGCATCAGCTCAGAGCCCTCTCCCCAATGGTACACACACACACACACACACACACACACACAGTGCTCAGAGGTACTTTAGAAAGCATTTCCAGCTGCAGAACAGGAGGAGAGTGTGGGAGCCTGATGGATGGACACAGAAATATAACAGTAGTAAAAGTATTTCTGAAGAACTAAGGTTAAAAAACTAAATGAAAGACAGAAATTAAAAGATGAACAGCGTTATTGAAAGACAGATAAAAAATAAACATGAAAATGTGCCAAAATGACGAGACATGCGACTCACTTCCTGTCAGCTTTCTCTGCCAAGAAGAGATTGAGCAGAGATCAAATGAAATCAACACTGAGTAGCCAGTGCAAAAAAACAAAAGAAGTCAAAGGCAGACTCACATCGGGGCCTGGCTCGCCGGGCTCTCCATCATCTCCTTTGGGTCCAGGGGTTCCATTGCTACCCTGTAGGAAACACAGCAAATGTGAGCGATCACAGGGAAACATCAAGACAAGCAATTCTACACCCTTGGTACTTCTTGGTGTCTAAGGAAAGGCTACCTATAGACAGCTGTGTAACTACACAAACGATGTCATTGCCATCAAGATTATGTGAAACATGGATCCCAACTTGTGACTCCTGAAAAAGAAATCCAGCAACTGCCTGATTCCCACGTTTAAAAAGGGGATCTGAAAGACAACCTACCGGCTCACCAGGGTTTCCACGGGACCCAGGATAACCCTAAAAAAACACATATGTTAAGAATATATACATTTATATGAAGCAAATTGTACCATTATTATGAAGTGCATCAAAACGTACCTGGAAACCAGGACAACCTGCTGTGCCATTTCCTGGGGAGCCATCCTCTCCCTGAAATGAAAAACAAGAGGCTCTTATAGACACATATTCACAAACCTCAAAATCTATGATGGACACACATCTATCTCCCCCCTTTCTGTGTCGCTCACTCACCCTCTCCCCCATCTGGCCTCTGTCTCCCGGAGCTCCTTTGATTCCTGGCGGTCCTTTGGGTCCCTGGGAGACGAAGGGATTAAAAAGATTAGAAACACATGAAATCTGTTCCTGTTAAAAAGAATTGGATGTTGTCTTTTACACACATGCATGTGCAAATGAGTGTGAGCAAAACATGAACTCTGAATGAAAATCTTTTAACCCCTTAAGCCCTTCTTTGGGTTTCATTTTTATAGATCTGGCCTGGTCCCTGCACAGGGAATGAATGTTAATAGCTCCACTGGACATGATTAATGACAGCAACTGTTTTGTGATTTCAGTTAATACAATAAATCCTTAAATTTTATGGATTCTGGAGCTAAATCAGTGAGGTCATAGTGCCAAGTTGGAGCTTATACTCTTCAAACTATTTTATCTGAAAACAGGGGCTGAAATCTGTAGGATTTCTCTGTAACGTTGTAACAGCTAAATTGGCCCATTAAAGTACATGACATCACCTTCTCCTGACTTAAACTTTGCCCACTTCAAACAAGTACGTAAAGGGTCACACAAAAACATAAATACAAAAATATCTCATGCGAAACAACACTTTTAACTTTGGCATAATAATAATAATAACATTTTACTAGGATCCTATAAGTTATAAGGATGAGATGATTGTGAAAATATGTTTTCAGAGCATTCATGCACGTTCTGGACTCACCTCTGATCCAGGTGGTCCTTCATCTCCCCTGTAGCCAGGAGCTCCGACCCTGCCTGGCTCGCCCTGGAAAATAACAACAATGATAATGAGACCCTGTTGTTGAATGGACTTTGACACAGAAATACTTTTCATCAACTCACTGACTGTATTGTGTTGATTATTTCAGCTAAATGCTTCCTCCTGCACATAACAGAAGAACTTGATTGTTTGTTTGATAAAGTTTTGACAGTGTTTATTGCAGCATTCAACACCTACAGCTTCCATGAATCTAATTTGATGGTTGAAGAAGGTATGAACAATTGCACTAATATTCACAACAGTCGTGTCACAATCTACTCGTACAACCTTCAACATCTCTGCATCTTAGTGAGGAGTTAAAGTTTTGTAAGTCAGTGAAAAATTCTCTTTAATTATCATAACTCTTCTGTTTGTCCATCACTCAACATGCTATGATGATGTCATCAAACGCTGCTGAGGTCTGCAACAGTAAACTGAAGCCTTCGTTGACAGCTGATAACAACAGATCCATCTGCACTGCCCCGTAAAGGTCTCAGGGAATGACTGTGTGTACATACAGCATTTTCAAAATGTTCTCCATCTGAATAAGATCAGAGTGTCTCAATAAGAGATCAGTTTCATACATTAAATCTGCCTTAAAACATCACAGTGCTTCTTTAATTTGATTTAATATTGTGAACATATCACAGTTTAGTCTCTGTACAGTAACACTGTGTAATACAGCTTGGCAGTTTTTAAATGTGTCCAACTGATGAAGAGAACATAGTGGCATGTGAGGACATCTTTTTTTCTGCGTTTATGAGGTAGGTCCAATGTGTCAGTTATTCCATGTTTTCTGTACTATGCAGTTCCTCAGTATTCAAAAGCACAAAAGACCCATTGAATGCTCTGACATCACGGAGGTTACCGCAGCTAACGCTTGTAACGTATTATTATTATTACACTGCCTGGTGCCTTATTAAGAAAACCGTTCTGAGGCTTTGGCTGGAGCAGACGGAGAGAAGAAGTGAGTCAGAGGGGAAAGTGTGCGTGTTGATGTTCCCAGGCAGAGTAAGAACTGAGAAGGAGCGAGGGGAGATGGAGCAGGGAGGAGTGGGCAGTGCTCTGGGGCAGCAGCCAGGTTTGCCTCTGTTTAAGCTTCTGCTCTGCGCACTCCCACTCAACATAAAATCTGAATGCACATGCACAAGTGGTCACAAGTGCATGCACGCGAGGAAGTTCCTTCACCTACTGGAAAAAAAAGATAATGCCAGAAAAGTGGGTGGTTCATACTCTGAACATCACACACTGGCTACCAAGCAGTGCACACAGCTCATGTTTGTTGCTTGTTACGAGCTGTGCATGTGGCTTCATTTTGAGCCTGTTTGAATGGGAGTGCATGTGTGTTTATATTTGAGTGTGTGTATGTCTCACGGGGTCTCCATTGGGGCCTGCTGAGCCCTCCCTCCCCTGCTCTCCACGGAGTCCTGGCTCCCCCTGTTAAGGAAAAGAACAAATGTACAAAGTCACCTAATAGCACTCAAGACAGTAACAATGGACGAGTAAAGCAGGCGGAGCCTGGAGAACATGGAGAACAGCGTTATGAAAACAGTACAAGTTCCATTAAGGTCACTGTGGTTGCAGTTAACTAGATACATGTGTCAAACTGCATTTCCCATGATATTTTTAGGAGGAGATGCTGAAATTGAGCAGACTGATAGGAACTGGCGATCTATTTATTGTTCCTTCTTCATCACTTACTGGGTCTCCTCTTGGGCCTCTGTTTCCACGGGAACCTTGCTCCCCCTTTTCTCCAATTTGTCCCTACAGGGGATTATAAAGATGTTAAAAAAACACTTTGGCAGCTCACACACAGAACACTGACTTAATCTCAATATGAATCCTTTTTACTCTCTCGCCGGGACTTCCATCTTTCCCAGCTGGTCCCTGAAACAAACATGCACAAAGCAGGAAATTAGAAAATCTATTAAAAAGTCCTGAATTTGATATTTCTCATGCTGCCCAGACGGCTTATCACTTACATCATCACCGCGCTCTCCTTTGTCCCCATCACCTCCGCGAGGGCCCCGGTCACCCTGACACAACACAGACATTTAAACATGTGTCATGGTTCTTTGTCTTTCTTTTGTCATGCTACTGTGTTTTGTCTGCACTGACTGACCTGGCGTCCCAATGGTCCATAGTTTCCAGGTCGTCCTGCTTCACCGTCTTTTCCAGGATCTCCCTAGAAGAAGCACACATTACGTTATTATAGACAAACATAACGGCAATCTGACATCTTCATGAGCACGAGTCTTTAGGTCTTACTTTTTCTCCCTTCTGTCCATAAGAACCAGGGTCTCCCTTTGGTCCAGACTCTCCCTGTAAGCCCTGGAAACATACCACATCAACACGGTTTCAGTACATGATCATAAGCAGCTGAAGCCACAACACTCAATCTCGGAGGCTGCTGTACTTGTAAACTCATCGTATGTGTATTTTTGTTTACAGTGTGTCTTTAAGGTTTCAGTTAAACAGTGTGACAGCAGAGAATGTAAGCAGACCCATGATTAAGGAGGCAGGGGCCCTGAGGGTTCCTGAAGCAGTGTGATGCTGGTCAGGGTCACAGAGGGACATTCCTGAACATGCAACTGTAATTAGCTAATTAGCTAATGGCAGATCTGTAAACAAAGAAGCTGAGTCTGGGGCGTATACGGAAGTGGCTTGTTTGGGTGTGTTAATGTGTTCATGAGAGAAATTAGGACAGTGAAATACAAAGTGTGTGTCCCTGTGTGTACACATTGAATTCAGTGTGTATTTACACTACTGAAACTTGATGTCAGTGTCATAGTGTGTTAAAATCTAATGAATGCAAACTGTCATGTGTGTGTTAGTGTGAGTGGAGTTCAACTCAAGACCATAACAGTGGGATTGAGAATGACATGGAAATATACAACTCACGTCTGATCCAGGAGAACCTTTACAGCCAGAGAGCCCCGGGAAACCAGCTTCACCCTAACGAGAAAAAACACAGAAATGTCTCTTTAAACACATTAATCACATAAACAGAAGAAACAGAGCCTGTGCTGATTGTAGTGTACTCACCTTACGTCCATCAATTCCATCCATTCCCCTTTGACCTTTGTCACCCTAAGAAGGTGGAAGAAATGAGAGGGATAAGAAAGAAAAGAGAAGAAAAAGTGATAGAAGAAGAAATGAACCTTTACATGTCAGAGCAACAATCAGTGGGACGGCATCCTTGTGAGGACCAGACAGTGAAGAACAGCTCACCTTGTAGCCTTTGTGTCCTCTATCACCCTGCAAGGAAAACACACACACAGCATGGATTTCAAAGCCCAAAACACACACACACACACAGAACCTTGTTTTAAAAAAACATACATATGTACTTATGTTTGTATCTGAAAGTACCTTTTCTCCTCTGGACCCACGGTCTCCCTGGAAGCAGAAATACACACATTATTATCATCATGATATGCAGCATGTCGTCACGGATAAGGTGGGTGAAGAGTCAGTGAGTATGATTAGGTAAACAAACAACATAAATCTACTCAGACTTACTGCACAGCATCCTCATGGAGATTACATCAGGCTCAGAAGAGTTTGCACTAAATTTACATGGTGCAGGATAAATACTTGTAGGCTGCTAGTCCTGCACAGGTTGCAGGAAGAGCTGACAAAACTTAAAGTGCACTCTACCTTCATTCCAGGGTACCCAACAGGACCAGGATCACCAATGCTGCCCTGTAATAAAGAGGAGAAAATATTAGATATCCTGAATTGCACATCCAATTCAAACTCAGGTATGACACATCCAGGGAGATGTGTTGATTGCTGCATCCTGTTGCATGCGTGTCAGTGGGGTGGAGGTGAGGTGAAGGTGGAAGTCACGTACCATGCCACCGATATCTCCTTTCTCTCCTGGCATTCCTGGTCTACCTGTTTCTCCCTGTAGAAAGTGGGAAACAATATTGTTAAATTCAGACGCTTGGATGGGATATTGAAAGTGTTGTATGCTCTATTTTCCTGATACATATCTCACCTTGGCGCCAAAGTCTCCATCTGGTCCTTTGGGCCCTCCAGGAGCCTGCAGACAGAAAATAAAAACAACAAAGTAATTTCTCCAAAAACAAACAGAGTTTTTGCTAATTATGAGATAATAAACAGGATATGGTACTTACATTGCAGTCGAAGGAGCAGCACTGTAAAGAAGAAAAGAGAGATATCAAAGCATGAACGGTGTCTTTGTGTCTCTATATATGTTTGACTGTGGTGATTATTGGATATTTTAAGTAGGACATGGTGTAGCCACTGGAGTCGTCTCAGCGTATCATCATCATATGTAAGATAGTAAACATATGAGTGTAACTACTTTGATGGAGATATAAAAGTAGCCAAAAGTATGACCACATGTGTCCCTAGTGAACCCTCCCTGTTCCCAGAAGATGTTTAGCAGAGAGGTTTAGCAGAGTGACTGAGCAACCACCTGAGAGAAAACCATTTAACACACTAACACACTAACTACTCCTAATACTAATATTATTTTGATATCCTCAAAATAGATTAGAAAAAGCTTAAGTGGAGAAATCGGATTTATCGTCTATAAGTCTTAATTCAAGCTGCATCAGCAAAACTCCTCATAAACAAATGTGCAGTTGTGATGTATCAGATAAAAAACTAAATACTCAACTACAAAACATTTTAGAAGAAAAATGGGAAATATCAAGATGCCAACTTTCAAAAAGTTTGATAACTCCTGCTCCCACTGATCCACAATCAGTCATAACTTTGTACAATAAGTCTGCTGCTATCACAATTCTGTGCAATACTCCAATGTGTGATCTGTGTGTTTGTTTATCTGGCTGCTACTCTTTGCTTTTGACTATTATATTATGTAGAGAATGTTCCCATTAATTTAATTTTCATTTATTTTATTAATTTGTTTTCTTTGTTAGTATATTATGTACTAGACAATCTATCCCATTTGTAGCACTTGGTGGGACAATAAAGGATTAACTTATCTTATCTTATCAAGCCCTAAAACATGAGAAAATCCTCAAAGACATACCACATCCTTTGTCTCGTTTGTCTGAAATAAAAAAGAAATAAAACACAGATTAGTTTAACATCCAAATTCCATCCAAAACTGTGTTTATCAAGAGAAGAGAAGAGAATACGTACGATCATATCGATGATGGTTCGGATGGTTTCCATCTTGGAGGATCTGCTGTCATCTGCAGCAGTGAAGTTCTGTCTGTAGCTGTGGTCTGTGGCAATAACTGACAGCCTGGTGTCCTGGTCAGATTACAGACAGAAACATCTTTGTGACTGATCGAAATTTTTATTTCTGTATGGGTGTACACCAGTGTAGCTTTCCTGGTGTTTGATCATTGGAGGCAGTTTGATAAAGACCAGGTACACCCATCATGGCATAACACTGGCATTTAGTTTACATTTTATGTCTGACTCCAGGCATCACAGTAGTTCATACTGTGTGAAAAATGTTTCTTGCTTTTGGCAGCAAACCACATAAAAACACAGCAGCACATTTAAGAGCCCTGTATGGGCCTGCAGACTATTGTCTATATATCTGTGTGTCATTGCACACACATGTTTTTGTACGTACTGTAAATTAGGAGGACCAATTCAAGTCTTAGACCGTGAGTGTGAGGACATTTTTCTAAAGTGTGCATATTTCACTTTACTGTTTATTTAATTTGAAGTTTCGTCACTTCACGGTATGAGATGTTTTACACTTTAGTTAATCTGACCTCATCTTTAAGTTACTTTAAGTAACACCCCCTTCACTTTAATGAATACAAAACTGGGGTAAAAAAATGTTTTCAGTACACCCTGTTAACACGGCTCAATTCACAGTGTCACAAAGTGCACACATACCGACACCATTGGTCCTGTCTTTAAAGAGGTGATGGGAGGATAGGGGGTCAGAAGCAACAATGCATTTCAAAGTTAACCTACAGCCACTGTAGCATTGGTGTGCTGGATTCGCCAGGTCATGTGGTTATGGTATTGTGCTTGTAATGCCTTTTTGCATAGGACTTGTCCTATAACCTTTACCTTAAAACTGAAGATTTTGTCCCTAATATTTACACTTGAATCACTAGGATGAATCTTTTCACAGTCAGTATGGGCTGAGACCAAATAACCTGTCTACTATACATATAAATGTGTAAATACTGCATTAAGATATCATGAAAAAAAGTTTGTGAAGTTCACTAAATCTAAACGAGAATGTCTGAACGAGCTATTAACAAATGTCTTTAGCGACAGTTCTATCGAGTAGAGAGGTAAACATCTGTATGCTTGTATTACCTCCTGGTCAGGTGAGATGGCAACAGCAAATACTTTGACCCCATGTTGCCTGGCTTCGTTAGCAGCCTCCTGCACACCTCCACATGGCTCTTTGTAACCAGTGATAGGGTGGCCATCAGTCACCACCACAATGTACTTGTTCTCATGGTAGTGGGAACCCCTGCACGAGGGCAGATGCACAAACACACACTCAGAAATGTCATCACTGTCATCATTACATCATCTGCCGGAGTGTCTGTGTATAATGATTACCCAATGAGCAGCTCGGAGAGACCCGCCTTGATGGCACAGTCGGTGTATGTGCCCTTGCCGATGTAGCTGATGCCATCAATTTCTCTCTTCAGGGACTGGCGATCAGTGCTGAGGGGACTCAGCGGTTTCACGACGATGGTATCATCACTGTAGTGCAGCGCACCTGAGTTCCATGTCAGGGTACTATCACATCGGTGACGCCTGGATAAGACGAAGTGTTAAATGAATACAAGATTAATATGCAGCATGGAACAAATTGGCAGGTACTTTCATTCACTGAACTATACTGAAGTATTTGCATTTTTTTTCTACTTTGCACTCTACTACATTTCAGAAAAATAAGAGAAATGTACTTTGCAGATTTTGTATACAAAATGTGTAATGACCAAAGGAGTATTGATTAAAGACCACAGAAAGCATCAGTGGCCAGTGTGGGTGTGGTCAATTGTGTGTTGGAATCACACCCAACAATGGCGTCACTCTGACCCAGAGAAACTGTACATCACTACAGTATGATGATGTAACAGACCAACTTTTGTATTTTTATAAGTAAAGGATCTGAATACTTCACTTCTTCCAACACTGGAGGCTTTAGTGTGTGTGTGTGTGTGTGTGTGTGTGTGTCTTACATGTCCTTGAGTTCATCTATGAATTGCTTGGCGAATTCTTTGATCTGGTCAATATAAAAGCTGGTAGGTGTCTGTCTGAGGGCAACACTCTCAGATGTATCCAATACGAAGAAAAGGTCAACCGGACATTCTGCTCCCAAAGCAAAACAAACAAATATGGCTCTCAGCAAATGCTATCCAATGAAAATTACTCAATAATCCACCCACTCTCAACTCTATCTGCTCAGCACTAACCAGTAAGTCTATGCATTAACCATCCATCCATTCAAGACAGGTCCACATACAGGTGATATCATCACAATTAGCACCACAGCAGTACTGGAGGCCTACAGGCTGTTATGATGAGCTTCCTGAAGCATCACAGTGGGTGTCACAGAGATGATCTTCCTGATCTGTCTTATTCATACAGGTAGACTTCTGACAGGTGCATCCTTGTACTAACTGTCTGGCCACATAGCATGATCACCTGTGGACACACCTGTACTATGTCTCTTTCATGGCACTTCTTAGGGAGAGCAGGTGACCTATAAGAGGTGTCTTCATCTATTTTGGTTCTTGGCCACAGTTGTCACTTTAATTTCACATCATTTCACATATCTTAGTGTGATTTGCACCCAAACCCTGCAGGCCCATACAGTCATTGGACCAAACAAGGGCCTGATCATGGTGGGCTAGGATTCTGACATCATCTGACTCTGATGTTCCTGTATCTCAGTTTCTCAGACCTCGGGAAGAATGAAACCCAAAGAAAATAAAACTCTGCTCTTGCAGGAAGACTGGTTTCAGTACATTTAACCACATAAAGTCCCTTTCACGTGCATCATAATGTCATCAACATCAACAGTAACTACAGCTTTTGGAAAATGCAGCATATTTTCAGCAAACTTACCCGAAATCTTGAGTCCTTGGTTCTGCGTTTGCGCTCCAGCCAGGAAAACGCACAGCAGCACTAGGAGACTCCCGACAGCCTCCATGATCAAACTGCAAAAAATCTCTTCAAACTAGAAAAAACACGACACCCCGATCATCTGAAGAGAAAACGCTGAACCTCACCGGACCCGAACCAGAACCTTAAAACCGAATCTTGGACCCTTTTGGTGATCCAGCGCTCCGCCGCAGTTTGTCCGAAGCGAGATCCAGAGCGCGCAGAGGAGGACCAGACCGCACGGTGGAGGAGGAGGAGGAGGAGGAGGAGTTCACAGACTCTCTCTGCAGAAGATGATGAGACACACACCAGAGCGCGCTCTGGTCAAAAGTTTACACAAAATCCTAGATATGTTTGCTGCCTTAAAAGGGGTTCACAGTAACATGTATGCAGAGAAATACAAAATAATCTACTGGTTGAAACGGAGACTTTGGTATGTGTCGACTCCCCCTTTTTTTAATTGTTTTTTTTAAAATGTACAAACCCTCCTAATAATGGTTGTAGAATATGAATAAAGGAGAAATAAGGGTGTGTCTTTAATGATTTCTTTTTACTCGTGTAGATATAACCCCCTTTTCCCACATGTGCCATGCAGAAAATCAAGAAATGCAGCCCTGAATAGTAATTTCACCAAACTTAATGAAAAGCAGCTGACAAACATCTTGGAAGCACTTTGTATTCTCGGTCTGTAAAAAAAATCTCTTACTGTGAGGTGGGTGGAGTTTTAATACATCTGGCTCACTTTGGCGTCCAGACCTGACCTGAACATAAGGGCGAGAGGAGGAGAGCGTCGAGGGTGCGGTTTGAGGGGGTTCAGAAGCACCGCAGGAAGAGACATAGCGCCATCTAGCGCTCTTCTTGGGGTAATCTTGGAAATGACTTTGGAAAGAATTATGGGGGAGCAGTGAAGCCCTGCCACGGAGGGAGGGGGCAGAGACGTGTGGACGCGGGGGTGTTCATTTGGCAAGGTGGTGGTGTTGTACGGTTGCTGTGGACATACATTTGTGCCTGTGCTGAAAGTGTGGGACTGGAGGGGAGGCCTGGCCTGGAGTCAGAGTTTCCACTGAGCTCACTGTGTCAGGGAGGGAAGGAAAGAAAAAGAAGGGAGGAAGAGGAGGGATAAGGACGAGAGAAGGGGGACATCTGGTAATGATCTGTATTTATTACCAAGCTCTCATAGTAAATCTGTGGAGTTTTTGGCAGCTGTGAAGCTCTATAAATTGTGATGCATGCATTTTGAGTCTCAATACCAGCGTTCATCAAAAACACATTACTCCATTTAACTCCAGAGGAATGTATTAACAAAGCAGTTTTCAGTTAATTTGATGATTTTGCTTTAAGGCACCTTTGTGTTGTTCTACAGTCTTGAAGTTGGGACTGAAATCACTGAATTAGCTCACTGACACGTCATTAAAAAGATCAAGATGAAGCTGTAAAGGCAAAACACACACAGGAGAAGATCCGGGAGAAAGAAAGAAAGAAAAAAAAAAAAAGGCACTCTGCCTCATGCAGCCAGTGTCTCCAGGCAGACGATACCGACATCTTGCAACATTTACCACACCACCACATTCATCTCCAGCGGTTACACTCCCCTGTGAACAGCAGAGGGGTTTATTTTAGAGAAATTACTCAGAAGTTGCTATGTGTAAGTGATTATGAATGAAATGAAACACAAGCATGAAACAAAGGAGAAACTGAGGGTAAAAAAACAGAACTTCCCATTTCCAGTGAAAACATGAAAGCCAGCACAGATGTAAGAGATTAATCGCAATGTGGCTGCAGCCTGAAGTCCAAGTTAACATAAACGTTACTGCACACAGAGGAGGTCCGGACTTTTTATGTAGTTAGTACAACGAAAAGAAAAGCAATGAATACAAAAATGTGGCAATTGCTCTTTATCATGTCTTACAACACTACAGATACAGCGAGGTGCCAGTCAGAAGGAGGGACACCAGGAAATGGCAGGTTAATCAAGATTCAAAATCACGCAGTGAGTGAATAACAGGAAATGGGCCAGATTAACTACAGCAGCATTCATCACTCATCAGTCTGCTCAGATATCAGAATATTCTCCAACATCTCCCGTCTGCTGGAGCAGTTATGTGATTGCTTCCTGAAAAAACTGATTTAAAAAAACAAAACAAAACAGTGATTAGTTTAGCACTGCCTCACAGAGCAGGAGAAGGTTCGTGGTCACCTACTGCCATCTAGTGAAACCCTCCTCAGTCCTGTTAGCAAATGCAACACCCAACACACAGTTTTTTCCAAGAGTAAATAAACCCAGACAATCTGCACAAAGTATAACCAATGTTATTTAATTTGAAACTCACAAACCTTGCAAACCACTGTGGGGATATAAAAGGCCTATGGGAAGAAAGTGATGTCACACTCACATAAAGGGTATCAGCATTTTAACTTTGCACACTCACAGTATTTGTTATCCAGCATATTTACATAGAGAAAAAAAAAACTTAACTCATTACCTTCAAGGCCTTATCAAAAAATAGATTTTCAACAAAATTACAGCATCTGAACACAAATTGTTTTCTAAATCATAGCCCCCTAATGGCCACAATGACACTTTGTTTCATGATCCACTTCTGTGTTCCCTTGAGATATTTTTGCATTCCCATGAGCCATATGGAGAGTTGGTCCAGACCTGTTATGACATACTGCCCCTTTGGGGTAACAGTTCTGCTGAAACCCCAGGAGGAGAGATGATGTGACACTGTACATGATGCATTTACTGATCATTACTTGGCGTGCAGTACAGATCTGCTGGTTGTGAGCACAGCTGCAGCTGCTCTGCCTGGCTGTGGCGAGTGAAGCTGCACATGGATACAGTTATGGCCTGGACTACTACTGGTATGTACATGCAGGTGTACTCTACTCTGTCTTCAACGCAACCTTCAGCCAGCAAAACCATGACAATTTGCTTCACCATAATAAATTGATGTGTCACAGACCAAAGCACAGTCATGGCTCCAGTCTAATCACAGCTGCTGTCTGTCTCCGTCAGCCCCGGCAGTGGTTGATGAGAGAGCTAAGTGAACTAGCTCCCCTGGTTATGTCTGACTGTAGTCACAACCAGCAACACTCTGATGTATCATAACCACTCAGCCTTTTCGCTATGACTCAGACCAAGTGCAAGAAATATTGCAAGCTAACACAAAAAGTATTGTGAGGAAACACAAAAGTAGTTCAGAAACACATTTTCTCTCTGAGTCTTTAGGAACTTTGTAAAATATTATTCACCGAGGCTTCTGAATGTATTCATGCTTAAAAACAAAAAAACTGATGTAGAAGGAAACGACACTCAAAGCCTGGTGGGGTTCATTTGTGCTGGTTGTCGTAGTTCTTGACTTATTGATTGTTGTTGTTACATTTACTTCATAATGAAGAGGAAATTAATTTTAACAATAACCACACAATTCTTCCATTTTCTGTATTGCTAGCTTTAGTTGGTCCAATGAGATTTTAGTAGTCACGCAGTGTTTCAGTACATGTCCAAAACGTTACTAACTTCTGCTTAGGTGTGGCTCATGGCTGATTCAGCTCATGCTCGAGTGGCTTTTCAGGTGCCTCCTCAGGTGGTTCAGACAGGTGTAGGTCTTAGGACAGATCTGGCAGTGATACGGTCTCACCCCTGAGTGGTTCAGCATGTGCTGCTTCAGCACACTTCCATCTGAGAAGGCTTTTCCACACTGAGAGCACACGTATGGCCGCTCTCCTGTATGCACACGCATGTGAACTGTTACTTTGTGTGCCATTGTAAAACCTTTGCCACACACTGTGCACTTGAAGGGCCTTTCCCCTGTGTGGGTGAGCCTGTGGGTGCGCATCGCACCCATCTGGGAGAAGGCCTTCCCACAGTCTGGACAAACGTGTGGCTTCTCACCAGTGTGAACCCTGATGTGACTCCTCAGTCCTCCTGCTGTAGAGAAGCAGTGTGAACAGTGGGTGCACTGGTAAGGTCGTTCTCCTGTGTGTGTACGCATGTGCTGTTTCAAGTCGTAGCGGTTTCTGAAGCCGCGACCACAGACCAGGCAGCTTTCTGGTCTGTCATCGTTGTGGCGCAGCTCGTGGTTGGCCAGACATTTTTCAGATAAGAAACATTTACCACATTCCTGACACTGATAGGGTTTCTCATGATCAACTCTCTGATGGTACTTCAACTCGCTGATACCAGGGAAGGTCTCGTCACAGTATCTGCACCTGAAGCGGTGGTTAGGGCTGTACGGAAGCTGGTGTTCACTCATCTGATGGTTTCGCAGCAGATGGGCCATTTTGAAGGTCTTTCCGCAATGAGAACACTCGTATTTTGTCAGCAGCTGCACACACTGGTGCCGGACGCGTTCATGCAGAGACCTGAACTGACACCCACACTTGGTGCAAATGTGGGCAGCATTTTTACACTTCCTCTTCCTATGTCCAGATAAGTGTGCCTCTGTGCGGAAGGCCTTACCACACTGAGAGCATTTGTAAGGTTTCACTGCCGTGTGGAACCTCTGGTGTTCAAGAAACTCAAATCGATACTTAAAGCTCCTTCCACACAGCGGACAGTTGTGAGTGACTCTTCCTCGTGGGTACACAGCTTTAACAGAGGCTTTCCTGCAGGACAGAGATGAAGATGAAGTCCGACGACCGGAGCCACTTTTCCTGTGTTTATCTCCACTCATTAATTTGGCTGTCTCCATTTCACCAACCTCTTCATGCCGCTGTTGATGTTTAGACAGACTCTTTGAGGAGATGAAGCTCTTTCCACATTGCTTACACTGATAAGGCTTATCATGATCTACTTGCTGATGATACTTTAGGTCACCGATTCCTGAAAAACCGACTCCGCAATGGCTACACTTGAAAAGGCGGCTTTGAACATGAGACAGCAGGTGTTCCTTCAGGCTGCTGGACTTAGGAAAATTCTTGCCGCAGTGCCCACAGTCATAGTGACGCCCCCGTTTTGGGCAGTGGTGTCTAAATTTGTCCAGTGAAGTTGGAAAACTGTTCCCACATTTAATACACAGATAAGCAGCGTTTTTGCATTTCCGTAACCTGTGACCAGCTAGCAGAGTGGCTGTTCTGAAAGCCCTGCCACACTCAGAGCAATTGTACGGCTGCTGCCCGCTGTGGACTCTCTGGTGTTCGATGAGGACAGAGTGATGCTTGAAACACTTGTCACACTCTGGGCATTTATGGATTCCTGACAGCTGTCTCCTGCGTGGAGATGAAGAAATATCGGTCCTTTTAGGTGATTCGGGGAAATCGGTTGAGGTGGAAGGGTTTGTAGACAGCTCTTCATCGAACATGACGATCTGAGGGACATCATTATTTTCGTCATCGCAACCACTTGGGTGGGAAGCAATGGCCACTTCCAGAGATGGAGGGAGTGACAGAGATGGAATGAGAAGATCATCTGATTGAAATGGGGCTGTGGGGAAAACATAAGAAAAAAAAATTAATACTCTGTGCCTACAAAAAAATTGAATCCACTAAGTTGTAAGAAAGCTATAAACACACCAATGCTGTTCTTTGCTAATTTCCCATGGCACTGCTTGCTTTGAAGAAGAAATTTAAGGTCATCTCCATTTGAGACACACTGCATGTACTCCTCTAGGACAGAGGGGGCAGCACTGATCCATGAGGCAGTCTGTAGAACACATAAAACAAACAGAAAGTATTTAGTTCAAGGTGAGAAGGGACCAATTATTTCTTTTCCTCTAATGATCCTCTTGTACCTGTTTGAAATCTGGGATTGGGAGCAGCTCCTCTAGTCTTGTAAAGAATTCACAAACTAGAGTCTCCAGTGCTGTGTCAAAGTCAGGGCCATACTCCACAGGAAATACATTCTGTCAGGTCAATCAAAAGCAAAGGACATTATCTTGATGATTAACATAATTAAAACAATAAATTTGTAACACATATTTACTTTCAAACACATTTATTGCACAATTTCAAATCAACTTTAAAAATGCTTTTACCTTGAGAAAGTGTTCTCTACCATCAGTGTCTTCAATGAGACCTTGCACCAGCTTCATGAAGTTTGCCTCTGGTGCTTCAATGACAGGATCATTTGTCTAAAGGACAAAACGAGACACCAGTCAGAAAATGTCAGAGCTAAACAGGTCTGTAACTAAGAATTATTTTCAAAATTTTATTCATCTGCTGATTATTTTTTGTTTCATCAATTTTGTCCATAAAATCCATTAATCAATCAATCAATCAATCAATACAATACAATCCAATACAATACAATAGTAAAAGAATGCCTTTCAATAAGGTATGGAAAATACATCATGCAGCACGTCTGACCCAGGGCAAAATTGTGTTGTCCATTTTGTGTGACACAGTCATACCAACCAATACAATGCACCACTCCTTTGTGCTCCAGGTAACTGCATATATGTGCACTATCAACAAACAAGTGTGATGCCTCAGCCACAGCTAACCCAGAGAAACAGTAAAGCAGAACAAGTAAACTGCTAAGTAAAACTGTATTTCAGAGACCCGGTAGTATTTCAGGTTTGAAGCTACAGATGTCCAACAAAAGACGGTACTGTGCAGGCATGTCGTGTTGAAACTGTTTAAATAAATCGTTGAAAGCACCACATGATGACTGTGCAGCCAAAATTAAAGTGAAAGGACCTGTTGTGATGCTCAGTCCAGTGTAGTAAACAGCAAACTACTGAGTTTGGAACTGAATAGAGCTAAAAGAGGCACAGTGTGATAACCAGCGCCATGCCGCACTGCAAAAGGCATGGTGTCTTTTACTATTGTAATGAATGAGTTTAAAAAAGGTCCAAAAGCCAGATTAAAGATGTGATTTCTTCCTGCACATACTGCGGTGAAAATAAGTATTTAATACATCAACATTTTTGTCTAAATAATTTCTAATGGGACTATTAAAATGAAATTTTCACTAGATATCAGTAAGAATTAAAATAATCCAGACATAAAAGAGATCAAAACAAAGTCCATACATTAAGTTATGGCTATAAAGTGGAATAGCACAGGCAAGAAGTATTGAACGCATAAAGAAAAGGAGGTGCAAAAAGGAATGAAAAGCTCAGAAACCATCTGAAATCTGTCAGTATTTAGAGTACACCCCACCCTACCAGTCCAAGTTGTTATGCTCACTGATAACCTATAAAAAGGTCTCTCATTTCCAAGGTGTTACACAAGAAACATCTCAAGATGGATAGAATAAAGGCAAAGAGCTCTCGCAAGACCTTTGCAACCTCATTGATGCAAAACATAGTGATAGCATTGGTTACAGACTAATTTCTAAACTTCTGAGCATTTTTTGCTTGGTGAATGCGCATTATTTTGTTTAACATCTATAATCTTCTTTTTGGACCATTATTTTCTATGTGTATCAATTTATAGGCTAAACACTGGACATCAGTAATGTTCTGTTAATGACAGATATTCACATGATTTTTCTGAACCACAAATCAATGACTTTCTTATTCTAACATCTGAGCATTTTACAGATAGATGACGTCCATTTATTTTCTGAATGGAAATTTTAAAAAAAATGTAATAAACCTGTTGCAAGCAATTCATACCTTTTTAAGTTCATTGTGTTAGAATTGTTCAATAGAATATTTTTCAGTGTGGCCCAGTCACAGCATAAAAAAAATGGCAGTCCTGCAACTGAACTTAAACCTGACTTACTAAAATTAAATTGCAATGAAATATTTTTCACAAATCATCCAGCCCTACAAGGTTATTATTTTGTTTTCTGTCTAAACAGCAGTGAAAAAGCTACTTTGATATAAGAGTAACATTTGACAGGATACAACCACTTTGCTTCAAGCAATTCAACAATTGTCAAAATACGGCAACAGCCTCACTCACCTCCTCAATGCAAGAAGATCGGATTCTGTTAAGATGAGTCTCAACAGCCTTGAGATCTTCAGGGTGCTCAGAACGCAATAGTTCAAGGGTTGTCTAGAGAAAATATCAATTGTGATTTTAATGTTTCCACAACACTTTCTCCTTGGGGGTTTTTCTCTCTCATATATATATATATATATATATATAATGAATAAACACATTTTCACTTACCCTTGCTCTCAGGCCCAGCGACAGCAACCTCCCTTCTCTTTTACTCATCAGCTCTGGAACTGCATCTGTTACCATGGACACAAACTCCTCTAATTTCCCATAGTGCTTTATGTTCCGCTGGCGTACCACTTCCCACATCACTGCTGACATCAGGCGTAGTGGTGGGACCAGGAGTGCCAGGGAGGACAGGGGGACGCTGAATTCTTCAACGAGCAATTAGACCAGATCAAACAAACTTAAAGATAGGATGAGAAATTTGTAAATTATTGTGAACCAGAGTTCAAATATACTGACAGTGAAGAAAGAACTCCTGAGTTATCTGAAAGTTTTTAGTGCTATAAATACAGATAGTCATCCCCACTAGCTCTGTAACAAATATATGTTGTTGCGAAGGAGTTAAATTAATCCAAGTGCTATTAGGAGGCTGGAATGACTTTCACTCAACAATACAGCATCTCTCTTTTCAGTCAGCCCAACCACTCAAATGCTAGCACTGTCTGTTCACTTTCTCTTCTGTGGTCTCTGTGATGCACCCGGTTCAGAAATACAGTGCAATGAGGTGGCCTTATTTTAAGCACCGCGTTAGTGTGCAAGCTTCAGCCTAAATGATTGGGATAATCCTAAACTACCAAAACAAACAGATTTAATGGTTTTATGCTAAACTCCACACTCATGACAAGGAGACATCGTGAGCTGCCAATTTACTGACGAGCAGTTTACATTCAAGTGTTAGCATAACGTCATGTCAAGATTATAAATGTAGTTCCTGTCCATTAAAGAGCCCAAGATGTATTGCGTTTATTTTAAAATCCCCTTCGACCAAAGCAAAACGTTTTTAAACACGGGATATCATTACGGTTTGTAACCAAGGTAAAACGTTAGCATAACACAACCACACTAGCTACGGTACTAGGCCGAATGTGTTGCCTGATGAAACCGGCTTATTTTATTGGGCGAAACAATTCTTGTTCCAGGGATTAGTCGAGGCCTGTGGAGCCTCGGGTAATCTTTCACTTTAGCTATCCGGTTAGCCGCATACAACGCGAAAACGAACATTGTCGCCAATCTTCATAAGGTTATACATACCCATTTCGTTCATTTTCAAAATCTTGGATAACGACGGGAAGAAGAGTCAGTTCACTGGAATAGCTTTCATAGTTTCTGTTAGCGTGCTAGCTAACAGAATACAAGGCTTCAGGCGCCAACTTCTTCCTGAAACACGTTGTTCATTATGGTGAGCGCTGGCCCAGTCACAGGCTGCCAGGTCTGAACAGAGGAGCTCGTTTTGCTTTACGGGACAGCCCGCAAAAAATGACTCCCATTCTTTCTGCCGTCAAAATGCACCGCCTCTCCGGACAACCGAAAGTTAAATCGAAAAACCAAGGCCAAAACTTTGTGAACTGTTAAAATGTACTATATCTGAAGATCGAAAGGAGTTTGAATAAATATTAAAAAAAATACTACAAATAAAAATCAGTTAAACTATTATATATTTTGCTTTGGCTGATCTTGTAGAAATATGTGAAGTGTATTTTTGTTCAGAGGCCTAATTTATTATTAATTTCAAACACAAATACAGTACTGATATTGAAATTTTTAAATGTAAGAACAAACTAAAAGATTTCCATAACCTTGTTGTGGTTTATTCCATGCGGGGAAAAGTTAGCACCAATCCTGGTAAATGTTAACTCCAGTAAAATGTGTTACTGGACATGAAAGTGTTTCATAGAGATTATTGTAACATACATGTTTTAAGACTTCACAAAACAAACAACCAAAGTCCCCAAAGCTGCACTTAAAGTAAAATTTTAGAGTTTACAATAACAACAGATAAGTAAAAGAGGAATAGACAAAGAAATTAAAGATAGTGAGTGAAAAAATTTATTACACGGTCAGTTCAGGCCATATTCACATAACAATCATTGGAATTTGAAAGTCTGGGTTTGGACTTCACTGTGAGATTTTAAGTGTCTCTTCAGGTGATTGAGGCATGTGTAAGTCTTTGCACAGAGCTGACAAGCATAGGGTCGAACCCCTGTATGGTTCATAGTATGCTTCTTTAATTCACTGCCACGTGAAAATCCTTTCCCGCATTCAGAACACACATAAGGCCGTTCCCCAGTGTGAACACGCATATGAAGCGTCACTTTGCTCGCCATGGTGAATCCTCTCCCACATACTGAGCACTTGTATGGCTTTTCTCCTGTGTGGGTGCGTCTGTGTATCTGTAGCACACCAGCTGATACAAAAGCCTTACCGCAGTCAGAGCACAGATATGGTTTTTCTCCAGTGTGAGTCCTTATGTGTATGTTCAGATTTCCTGAAACAGAGAAACGTTTACCGCAGTATGTACACTGAAAAGGCTTTTCACCTGTGTGGCTGCGCATGTGAAGGTTCAGGTCATGTTTGTTCTTGAAAGCTTTGCCACACCGCACACAAATCTCCGTCCTCTGTTGTCTGTGGCGCAGCTCATGAGCTGTCAAACATGCAACAGAGCTAAAAAATTTTCCACACTGCTTGCACTGATTGGACAGCTCTGGAGGATGGATCTTTTGATGGGATCTCAGCTCACTCATACTAGGATACATCTCCCCGCACTGTCTGCAGGTGAAAATACGATTCTGGTTGTGAGTCAGCTCATGCTTACCCAGCAGGTGCATTTTTTTAAAGCTTTTTCCACACTGTGAACAGTCAAACGTTTGAACATTATGAATGCACTGGTGTCTAAATTTTTCCTGTGTAGATTGAAAGGTTTTTCCACATTTGATGCAAATATAGGCTGCTTTTGCGCACTGTGTCCGCCTGTGAGTTGATAAATCAGAGGTCCTTCTAAAGGCTTTTCCGCATTGAGAGCACTTATAAGGGTTTTCTCCTGTGTGCAGCCGCTGATGCTCCAGGAGTTCATAACGGTAAATGTAGCACTTCCCACACTGTGTGCATTTGTGTGCAACTCTCTTCCTTGGAGGCCCATTCATAGAGCTGGATGTTACGGGCCTCTCAGTAGTCTCAGATGTTGACGGAGCTTGAGAGGTGGCTGTAATTCGGTCATCATACTCCTCCACAATGTGAACATCAGTTAATTTTTCTGCAGTGCTGCTGTTCAGAATGATTGACTCCTGCTCAGATCGTGTATCATGTGTGTCAAAACCTCCAACCTCTTCACAAGCAGTCACCTTAGGTTGTCTTTGGTTGTCACATGTTTGTGTGTTAGATTCCACATCTTTGGCACTGGTCTCTTTCAGGGAAGCAGGGAGAGATAATGATAAGAGGAGCCGCTGCTCTGAGGGAGAAGGCACTGTTTGAAATCAGAAATTAGAAAAATTAGAGAATGATCATTTACATGTTTATCATTTATGAAAGCTACTTTTAAATTGGTAATAAATGGCAAATTTACTATGGCAAACGACTTTCTGACTGATAAACCATATCAACCTGACTGGTATCCCAGGCAAACAGACTTACCACTGGGATCCATCTTGGCCAGTTTACCATGGGAGCCCCTGCTTCTGAGCAATACTTTGAGGTCATCAGCTTTGGTCATGCATTGCATGTACTCTTCTAGCACAGATGGCGTATCACTGATCCACACTGCAGCCTTTATTGAACAAATAATATCATCTGAATGCACTGGAATCACACCACCAATTTCTGGAGATGCACCACAAAAAGCGACTTAGATGTTATCTCTTTACCTGCTTAAAGTCTGGTATCAGCAGCAGCTCTTCCAGCTTGGTAAAGAACTCACAAAACAGTGATTCCAGTGCTGTATCAAAGTCAGGCCCATACTCCACAGTAAGCACATTCTATTAGGTGAAAATTGTCATTATACTCCACTGTCTGATTACTTAAGAACTTTAGCTATTTAAACTTTTATACATACCTTGAGGAAGTGTTCTCTCCCTTTTGAGTCTTCCAGGAGTCTCTGAACAAGCCTGACAAAGTTGGCTTCAAGAGCTTCATTTTCTACATGAACCTGTCATGTTAAATACATACATCTAAAATAAGCTCAATGCTCCTTAACCAGCCAACATTGAGTGTCCATAAATGTAAAGTGCCACACACCTGTCTTGAGCTAGTTTGCACCAGGCGATCCAAATGTGTTTCAACACCTCTGAAATCTTCAGAACTTAACATCTGTAGGGTCACCTGGACAGGTTATTAAGCACAGACACTTAAGAAAACCAAAGAATCCTTCTACGTAACTACAAGCACCACAATGAGGACTTAAATAATAAACCCCCAGATTATCCTTGTCTATACCACTTCCTGCCTGTATACTGAAAGGCAGAAATACAGATTACTATATGATTGTTCTACACCAAGTACTATGTACAAATGTTACACTAAAAAGACTATTATCTATTTGCAAGTCAAAGAAATTATGGACAATATCTTCAAGCCAAAGCAAAGGTGTGCTGTACAGAAAGAAGTACTGTGAACCCCAGTAAACAGTGTGTGATCTAATATCATATCGTAATCATACTTCTTCTTCAATCAATCTTACTTCACTGTTTTTCTCTTGATGACAACATGGCACTTTTGTTGTGTGTGTTTAGCAAAAACATCTATACCACAATCAGATCATCATCCATTAAAAGGTTTAAGATGTTAGAAGTAATACTTTTTTATCACTAATATTTGCTGAATATTTCTTTATGTTCGATTCAAGTGTCTTACCTTTGCTTTTAAGCCAAGCATGAGCAGTCTCATCTGTCTGTTTGTCAGTATGTCAGGAAAAGCTTCAGCTACCAAGGACACAAACTTCTCCACTTTCCCATAATGCTTTATGTTTCTCAGATGCACCACTTTCCACATCACAGCCAACATCACCCGCAGAGGTGGAACCAGGAGCCTCAGTGATGGCAGGGGCAGGGGATCTTCTGCAAGGGGTACAACAATACACTAATCCTGTCACAGACCCCGTTTTTGTTTATTTTCAAAACGAAAAATTAAGCATCTGAATAATAATGTACAGCTTCTACATTGTAGTTTCAGAAAGCAGTAGTGAGTCAAGAACTGATGAAAACATGGCTTCAGAAAAACTAATTCAGAAAAACAATGTCATGTGTCAGTATTCTCTACCTTCGTCTTTATGCAGACAAATGAGCCACACGTGATTGGCGTGTGTGTGTATGTGTGTGTGTGTGTTTGGGGGGGGGGCACGACATATTAAACATTTATTTATGTCTATTATGCCTATGACAGACTTCTGATGTGAAAATGGCAGGAACTTAACGTTAGCATGCATGCTAACAACAACGATAAAACCAAAACGTTACCCATTATATTCTCCAGAAGAACTCTATATAAATATATAGTTTGAAGGCCACTGATGTTTTCTCACTAAATATCTTCCTCTTGTAATGACTATCTGTGAACAGAAGCTCTACATTAAACACCTCGCTGGCTGTCTGGAAATGTCAAATGTAGCTGGGCAACACTTCCGGACGTCTTCTTCTTCTTTTTCTTCTTGGTTTCCGGTGGCCTGGATGCCTCGCGCCTCATTGCTGCCTCTTGCGGGCTGAGGACTAATTACATTTAGCAGGCCCTTATTTCCACAGTTGTAGTAGACTGTATGTAGAAATGGACGAAGCAAGTGGGGCTCAAAGTGCAATACTCCCAGCGACTCCAAAAAAGTCTGGCTCCAATTGACTTCAGTTTAAAAATAGTCATTTTCATTTTCTTTTGAGTACGCACAAGGAAATAACATTGATATCCTTGTCAGCTGGATCAGACAGAAAAAAGCAGGTGCATTTATTGAGAAAAATAATAGGGAACATTAATAATTATTTTCCCAGGAAATGCTCATTATCAGCTGTCACCATGCAGATAGCAAGAAGCAAAACTGGGTACTTAATTAAAGCATATAGCTTCAACTTAGTCTAAATCAGAATGTAAACTGCAATGTGCTAATAAACTTCTAACCTTTTCCTGGACCTAATTGGTTCACAGCCTTTAAAGTACTCCACCGTTTGTCATGCCGCACTTCTGAAGCATCCTAGTCATCCCCATATAGGTGATGTACTCAATAAACTACCCACACCACAAAAACTTGGTGGTACAGCCAGAAGGGAGCGTAAGTTCATATTCCCCTGCAGCATTGACAAGTGGGATGTTAAGTAGTAGGCCGGATCTGTGAAGAGAATTGCAGTTTAGGTGCTCATTTTGAATTTCATTTTGTTCTTGTTAAATATGTCTTTGTGAAGAAGATATGATGTTGATTTTAGCCTTGTTTTGAGAATTGCAGCTGATTTTGTGCTAAACAGGAAAAGTGGGCTTTGATGTTGTAAGATCTTTAAATAAATGTTAAAGTGATTTTGTACTGAATGTATCTTACCTTTATATAGCATTACCGTTTCTGAGATTAAAATGATCTGTTTTACTTAAGTAATCAATGGCACTATTTACCCCAGGGTATTCTCTCCAAAGGCACAATTTACTCCACACCGGGGGAAAGTTCTGCCACAAGACTCCTTTTTTGCTAAATCTATATTTCTAAAACTGTTTATTTAAGATCCAAAGTGATTGTTCCCAGATATGCAACACATTCTAAAGTATATGTACATATTTTAGTTGGAGGCATACTGTCATCCCCTTACTTTAAAGACACTTTACGTAAAAACAGGCACAACTTACCCCACTCTCCCTGCAGCCTTTGCTCCTTGGCCAGCAGATACCCCTGCTCTGCCTCAACACTATTTTGAATAGAAAAGTAGTGCCAGTACTTCTTTTCCCACTGTTTCTGCCACTCAGCTGTTCTGCTCTCTCTGATAGTAGACTGCTATTCAGACACTCTGATGGCCACGTTCAGGTCAGTGTCTCTCCTTAATGCTCTTTTAGCTGACAAGTCTGCCACCTCAGTCCCCCCTACCCCAGCATGGGCAGGCACCTGCAGAAAACCCACCATGCCTCAGGTCTGTTCAGTTTGAAACGACAGAGTCAACAGTTCCACCATCAGGTCTGGTTGGACACCTAGTTCGCTTTCTTTTAGTGTCAATCAAACAGAGGCTGGGTCTATGACTTCCTCCCATACTACAGTTAGCATCTCTATTGTATACAACTAGCAGCTAGCTCCGTTGGATACACTGACACCCTCTCAGACAGTCAAATTCTAAACTGCGAATATAGTAGGCAAAGCCTGATTTACTATATTGGGATTTTGGCTCCATCTGTCCAAATCTGTAAATAATCGGTCACTAATTGTTTTTTAGCCTTTTCCCTACCATGCCAGAGTATGCAGTGCTTTCATGAACCCTGATTATTTCTAACACAGACAAATCTAAATCTGGAGTTCGAACAATCCACGGCTGTATAATTGGTCAGTGGATTAGAGGGGCCACCCCTTTCTTTCCCAATCCCAGCTTCTCCAAATGTTTAATTTTCTCATATTAACAATGACGCTTTCTTTCTTCCTTTTATGTCCCTCATTCCCAAGCATCATCCAAAACTGCTTTTGTTAGATGGTTTCTTTGATGTGCCCAGAGCTTAACAATATACCTCATTGCCAGTTTAGCTCTTCAAATTGCTAGCAGAGTTTCACCCATCTCTACAAGCAAAGCTGGACTTGTCCAGAGAGCCCCACAGCATGTCCTAAGTGCTTTAGCCTGCACAGCACCCACCCCAATGAAAACTTCCAAGTAGTAATTGGCCTTAAAATTTCTCAGCTCAGTTTTGGCACAGTCTTGGTTCACTGAACTGAAATGAAAGGAAAAATAATCCAACATTGTGTTCTGCATCCCGTTTGAAAAAAAATGTACAGAATTAGGGACATCCCTCTGTCCAGCAAAGTAAAAGCATTTGTCCCCTTGTACCTGGAAGTTTTTATTGACGGTGAGTGTAGATTTCACTGGTGTCCCATTCCAGACTCTTCTGTTTTGTAGCGAGTAATTAAGTTACTTTACCCCCACCTGCTGTGTGCAGCAACCAGACACAGCTGTGATATTTATTTGGACCAGTCTGACTCCAGTTAATTACTAATCATTCTGTGAACGTAAGACAACTACATAGTATAAAAAGACAGAAACAATGGTATGAAATATAAGATAATAGAAAGCATTCACATTGTATTGCAGCTGTAGTCTATCCAGATAATATGAAAATCAATCAGGCTATGACTTTGATAAATAACTAGTCAGTCAGTCAGTCAGTCAGTCAGTCATCCTCTATGCCTGCTTCTCCACACTCGGACTGCAGGGGTCTGCTGGAGCCTATCCCAGCTGTCAATGAGCAAGAGGCGGGGTATGCCCTGGAAAGGTTGCCTGTCTATCGCAGGGCTTGATAGATAATTCAAAAGTAAATATTTTATTTGATTTACCTCTTATTACCTCAAAAATACAAAGCTATTAAAATAATCACGAGCTGCATCAGATTTTATTTCTCTTCCTTCTTGTTTTCCTTTCAGGATCTGTGAGAAAGTTTGGCATTAATCTCAGGTGCCATCCAACCACTGCTGCTCTTTCTTCAAACTGATCTGCAGCTGCATGAACCCCCTGGTGGTGGCAGTGAAGGATTTCAAACAGCGATGTCCCAGTAAGCATTTAGCAGAAACAGAGGATCCATGGGAGAAGTAATTAGATTGTGCCTCATCAGGCCATCTGGGCAGCGTTAGTCACCATGACTGAGTAAATCCCTGCAGTGCATCGTGACTGACAGAAGGGCCCTTGTACCTAAAAAGGCTATTTCCACTTCTCTCTC
>OOFC01021862.1:40377-62693 GCA_900323345.1 Pseudochromis fuscus
ACACATGACACACATGGAGAGAGAGAGAGAGAGAGAGAGAGAGATTTACAGCGCCCTGACTTGCAATGGGGTCAAATCAGCTAACTGGTTCCTCATGTGAAAATGGAAAGACACTGCAATTCTGCATTTTGTTCTTGATTTGTTTTTTTTTTAATACAGTGAATTCAAAAATTAAAAAAAATTGAAAGGTTAATATGAAAAAATTGTTTGTTTGTTTTTTTGGCAATTTTGAATCCTTGCTATTTTCATATTGCAAAAAGAGTCACTGTGCAATCTAAACTGTACTGACAGCGGGAAAACCCACAAATATGGAAAAGAATTTTATTAGCATTTAATAAAACAGTCCATGAAATATTTAACCTAAATGCAATACAGACAATCAGGTTCTCAAGGAAGGTCTTTCATATAAAACTGAACACATTATATTTATATAATTTAATCATATATTCTTATGGCCATAAAGAGAATCACTGAAGTAGCCTTTCAATATAAATACATTACAAAAAATAGGTAAAAATTAGCTTTACATACATTATACAGCTCTTTACACACCTAATTACAAAATGAGCTTTCAGTGCATTCATGCTCGTCAAATCCACATCCATCAGATCAAATCAAATGGTCTAAAGAGATTCAGAAAAGTGTGCGGACAATGATCAAAATCAGGCACATGATTCAAGGATTATTAGTACACACAGCCCTTCTTTGTAACTGATACAAGTTCAACTAAAACTGTTGTCAATTTTTATCGTGTTTTGATGTAAAAAGATATTTCTTCCTACCAGAAGTAGTAAATTGAATGCGGAATAAAACTTGTGGTTCTCTTCATATTTTTGTGAAATTAATAGCAAAGCACATTCATTTAGTTAAAGCACATATGAAAGGTTGATATTATGAATCACACCGCTCATTCAAATATTTTCAAAAGTATTGACTATAAATTTACAAATATTAAAAATTATCATCAATTCATAATTTTGGCTTAGTTAGTCATGTTTTTTTTTCTTAAATTGTAATATTTAAATTGGAGAAATGTATCAAAGGTTAGCTTTGATTAAGATCTTCATAACTGCCACTATCAACATTAGCTGGTAATATAAAGCCTGCTAGCAACAACCACCATTACGAAAAACTTGTGTGCAAGACATTTTTTATTTGAAGAATTTACTTTTATTCGCTGTTTTTAGGCATTAAATGTTGCAAATATTGAGCCAAATTACAGTTAGCCAGTCCAGATGATGAAAAACTTCTCATTAAGGCCTCTTTTGGACACATTTCTTTCTTTCTTTGTGTTTTATTGTCTATGTCCTACCTTTGTCTCTTAAACAGGATTTTGTTGCTTCAGCATCTCGTCCACTCTTTGCTTTGAAGTCAGATATTTTGCTCCGGACAAATATACCACTGAACAAGTGCTTTGGGGTTTTGCAACAAAAAAATATAAACTAATGTCAACTGTAAGAAAAAATATTTCAGTAAATGTAGCTGTTTAGCAAATCTACTAGCTAGCTTCTGAGCTAACAAAACATCTGCACTTTTGGGTGTGGCAAAGTCACTGAACCTGGACAAATACCCCAGTTGCTGGATGACATATACAGTTGTATAATGAAGGAACAAACATTGGTAACAAATATTGTGCCACAGTTATTAATATATGTATTACTAAAAAAATAAATAAGCATTAAATTTTCACAAAGGTCTCTGCAGTAAAGCTGATGTTCAGTCGACTCGTGTGTTTAAAACTGGAGCATTTTGAGCCAGTTAACACAGATAGTCTTTACATTATAGATAGAAATTAAAAATAGAGTGTGCCAAATTTCTCTGGTATTATGTCTTGACTTGAAAAACTATAAACATAATTTATTAGGATAATGAAAAGTTTAATTTCAGAGCCCTGTTAACGGTTCTGTTTAAACCGAGGATGTTAGTTCCTCTGTATGTGATTGAATATATAAAAAATGTAATCTCCTTGACCATGAGTTATTTTGATCTATATTCTCTACTGTAAACAAAACAGACAAAACGATGCAATCATTCTCCACACAACTGACTCTCAGAGAAAAGTTTCCTCATAGTTTTCACCAGGCTCCCCGAGTTCAGAGTCTCTGGATATTGACCTGACCACCTCAGAGGGGCTCAGAGAGGCTGCCCTGGTCACACTATTATAAGATGGTGGTGAGGACATTAAAGTGTCCTCTGCTGTCTGTTCGTCCTCCACCCCCACAAGCCCATAGTGTTGCATCATGGAGGCTATCAGCCCCTCTCTTTCTGGAGCATTCTCCACATCCACTACAGTCTCGTAATTCATTTGTCTGTAGAGGTAGGACGCCTGCTTCATCTGCCGTCGCACCAGATGCCTCCTGTAACACCTCTGGATGACGATTGCAGACACCTCCTCCAGTTTGCGACGTAACGTGGAGGTGATGGGCTCATGGGAAATTTTGGAAGGGTTGGTCATCATGAACTTCTCCTCCATTTGCTGTTTGAGGGCGTCCATTTCACCTGACTCTCCCAGGACACGCTTTGTGAAGGCAAACAAGATGTCCAGGCAGTGGATCCTATCCCCGCTGACCATGGGAAGGTCCATGGAGATCAGTTTGATCCTGTTAGGCTTTGCGATACGCAGCGGCTCAGACAGCGTGTCAGCGAAGCTTGACAGCATGGAAAACTCAATGAACTGCGTGGCCTCGGAATCAAACTTCTCCCAAACCTCATAAAACATTTCAAAGTCGTCCTCGCTCAGTGGCTCTGTGCTCTCCTCTGTGGCAACGCTGAAGTTCTCCAGAATGATAGCTATATACATATTTACCACAATGAGGAAAGAAATGATAATGTAACTTACAAAGAAAGCAATGCCCACTGATGGGCTGCCACAGTTTCCACGGGTGTTAGTGCCTGTATTGACAAAATGAACATCACACTCTTCTGGGGGGCTGGCCATTATAGGGCTCAGGAGGTTGTCCCAGCCGGCTGAGGTGCTGATCTGAAAAAGGCAGATCATGCTATTCCCGAAGGTCTCAAAGTTAAACATGTCGTCGATCCCGTCTTGTTTTTTCACATAGGCAAAGTTTGCCATACCAAAGATAGCGTAGATGAACATGACGAGGAAAAGCAGGAGGCCAATGTTGAATAGTGCTGGCATGGACATCATTAAGGCAAACAGTAAAGTCCTTATTCCTTTGGCTGCACGTATAAGTCGAAGTACGCGTCCTATCCTTGCCAGTCGGATGACTCGAAACAAGGTTGGAGAAACAAAGTACTTCTCAATGATGTCAGCAAGAACAATTCCTAAAATGAGAGAAAAACAAGACAAAAGCAGATTTGTCTAATTGCATAAAGATTAACTTAAATGTATTGATCACTTCTTTTATCATTAAAAAAATCATTTGTTTGTTCGTCTAGCTGTTAGCAGCATTACAGAAAAACTTAAGAACAGCTCTCAATGACTTTTTATCACCCAAGGAACAAATGATTACAGCTTTGGGAAAGATCAGAGGATGAGATGCTGTCCAAAAAAAAAAACAACCCAATACTAGAAAATCCCTATTTCTTATAATGAGGGAGTATGTTAAAGACAATGGTGACAGAGAACCATTCATATCATCATAAAACAGTGGCTTTTTTAACTTTGTCACATCTTAATGGATTTTGTTGAAACTCTAGACACACATGCAGAATGAGACAGTTTGCTGGAGATCAGACATGGATTATGCCTTAGTGGTGGTTTTACTCTCTGTATTTCCATGTGTAATTAGATGATCTAATTTCAGTTTGACAATCCAGTGGTTAGAATGAAATCAAAGAGGATGTTTTAGTCTTGTGTGTGTTAATTCTTACCCACAATAGAGAGAATTATCACCACAAAATCAAAAATGTTCCATGCAACTGTGAAGAAATAACAACGGAGAGCAAAGATCTTGATCAGGCATTCGGTGGTGAAGATCACAATGAAGACCAGGTTGATCTTGTTGAGGACTGACTCCATTCGCTCTGACTGCTCATCGGTTTCCACCATCATGGTCACCATGTTGACAATGATGAGCATCATGATCATAATGTCAAAGGCTTGCTTGGACACCAGATCGAAGAAGAAGGCTTGGAGAATGTTCTAGGATTGGGGAATACAAACAATAATTCAGTCACAAAGAAAAAACATTAATTATTCAGTGTTTTATTCACAGTGTTCACAGGTTGATATGAAGATTATAAGCTGATCCATATATGCTCTGATGTGTCATCCAGTAGAAATGTAAGAGAATGTATGAGTATCTTAAAAATTATATTCATAATTATATTTGTGACTTGTATTACTTTACCGCGGGTCTTGGAATTGGCTTTTGAGGTTTTTTAGATCCTAACTTCTTCATAGCGTTGTAGTACTTCTTCTGTTCTTCAGTCATGAAGATGTCCTGTCCACCTAAGTATAGAAGAAAAATATCTCACATTATTATTTTTGTAGTAAGATGAAATGTTCCTTTATTTATCCCACAACATGGAAAACACTATAATGAAATCTTTACAATGATCAAATAAATTATTAAAATAATCAGGTATTTACAGTTTTTCTTAAATATTAAATGATGAACAGGAGTAAGTAACAAGTAAGAAGAATTATGTTACAAGTGTTGGGATAAAATTCTCAATTCAATTATTATAGTTTATTGATTTAAAATGAATAGGAAATTTGTTTGTAATGGAATCAGAGTTTGTGTTAGGCTTAAATCTGTGTTGTAACTTCAAAAAATGTTAAAAATGATTTGTAATACTAGATGATCCACACATCTTTGTTTTTAATACTCATCTTTCTTTTCTGCTGATTGAAGTTGTCAATGATAACACCAATGAAGAGGTTGAGGGTGAAGAAGGAACCAAATATGATGAAGACAACGAAGTACAGATACATGTAGAGGTTGATTTCTCTGATTGGCTGCTCCTCCACCTGAAAACAGACGTAGGCCATTTAGTTACTTTAAGACCTTTGCAATACAGCAGATGTAGATGGGCATACTTACTCCTCTGGAATCAACAGCTGCGTGCATTATTTCCATCCATCCTTTAAATGTAGCCTATAACATGACACAGTGTAACACAACATTACTGTCTTGGCACTGCACTTGATTTATCAGCAATAGATTTTATTTACAGAAACACTGCAACTACTTTCTGAACTGTTGTGGATATCACATCAGTACACATCAGTACACATCAGTACACGAGAACAGAATAATGAGAGGAATGAGGCTATATTGATTCAGGTTAGGTGATCTACACCAGGGATCCCTAAACTTTTTTGCACCAAGTTTGTTTAATGTGAGCATTATTTTCGCGGATCGGCCTTCAAGATGTGGCAGATAAATACAGCAAAAATAAAATAACACGACCGGCATAAAAATGAAACCTCTAACGTTGAGCGTATCGCTGGTGATACAGAGTGACTAGCATAAACCACCTTACTGTAATTCCTCGGCCATTTGCGTTAGCGACAGGATTCCAGCTGAATCTGAAAGCCGACAAGTGAAGCGTTTCGTATATATATTACATACATTACGGCAGTAATGCAGAGGAATGGAATCATGCCGTGACATGCATCGATCCGTACATATTACCTACATGATGGTAGTGTATGGAGGCTAGACCAAGACAAGCGTATTGACATGGTTGCACAGGTTAGTTAAGTCGGAGAGAATCTGGTCATTTTTCAAAATAAAACGGCTTTCAGACTCTAACAGTTAGTACAACGGAAATGATATAAATTTTTTATTCTTTGTGTGCAGCCTGGTAACAAATGCCTCATGGACCAGTACTGATCCGCAGCCTGGTGGTTGGGGACCACTGGTCTAAATAGGTAAGTAGACACTAGGTCCTACTCAGGAAATATGAGCACAGTCTTTACGGCTTTCGGACACTTGTGACATAAAAGCCTCTCGATATTTTTCCTTTCTGTTGACTGATACAAGTCCGGAGAGGAACAAAATGATAATTATAGTTGTGTCATTTTTAGCAAACTCATGTCTGACAGACAAAAAAGTGAGAGAACAAAAACTCACCACTTGCAGAAGGGAGAGGTAGCCAAGCCCCACATTGTCGAAGTTGACCTTGACCTTAGTCCAGTAGAACTGGGTGTCATTCATAGAGAGGCACTCAGACTTGTTGTTGACTACAGACACACTATGGATGAAACCAGTTCTGTTCACACACTTTCCGAACTTGCCAGCGAACAGGTTGACTCCCATGATGCTGAAGATGAGCCAGAAGATAAGACACACCAGCAGCACATTCATAATAGAGGGGATGGCCCCTATAAGAGCATTCACCACCACCTGATGAGCAACAGGTAAGAAACAACAAAAGAGAAAAGAGACAATCACAAAAAGTGTGAGTTTGTGTTGAAATACTGGTAAAACTTACCAAAACTTCCCAAAGAAATCATCAAAATCATCCAAATTTTAAACTCAATATGTACCTTTACTGGTTGCATTTACACCACAAGTTCAACAGTTACAACATAAAACCAACCATGCTAGCAACTGTATGAGGTTGTGCTAAGAAGACTAGAATGCTAACATGCTCCCACTGTCAAGTGTTGGTTCATAAACCAAACCAACTGATGATGGCACTGGATCAATCAAACTTATAAAGAGCAGAACCACATTTCCCAAACATCATCATCATCACAAAGCTTCTTCTCAGAGATCAACTGGCATATTAGTTAAAGGATCATTGTTGTAATGGATTTATCTAACATCAAAGCAAAGGAGGATAGAAAACGTATTTCTCACCCTCATGCCCTCAAATCTGGACAGAGCTCTGAGAGGTCTCAAAGCCCGCAGGGTCCTCAGGGATTTGATGGCAGCAAAGTCAGAATATCCCAGGGAGTTTGCTACCAGGCTTATCAAGGACACCTATATGGATCGCAGAAAGACATACAAACAGTTAGAGTCAAAAAATTATTTCAAATGCATCGGCCACTTCTTGTCCTTTGAAGGAAAGGACAAATCACTGGATAAAGTCTTTTCAACACAAGTCAAGGAAGTAAATATATTTTCCTAGTGATAAAATAATTTTTAAAGAAAAAAAAACAGAATAGAAAATCATAAAGAACATGTTAAAAACATGTAAAGAGCCATATTTAGAGTTTTCGTGTATTTTGGGACATTCCACAGTTAGGAACACAGATATGTAAATTGTGAAGTTTAGATTTGGTTTGGTTGTTTTATCATCTTTTAGCAAATTTAGACATCCACTCTATTCTACATCCAAAACAGACAAAACAAAATGGTATTCCGCTGTTGAATGACCCTTGGATGACAGCTATGAATGAAAAATGTCATGAGATAAATGAAGGAAAGAACAAACACATGTCGTGATTGATGATGACAAAACACAGACAAGTATGCACATATGGACAAACAGTTTCCATGCATGCATACTCAGCTATATATGCATATAAATATGTATATATATCAAATAGAGGGAGTTTTATAAAGAATTTATATCTGCCGTTGCCAAATTTGTTTCCCAATTTGTATCCAATTGATCCAATAAGTTCATTAAAGACAATTTAGGGCTAATAAGGTCCCAATGGTCTGTATTTCTTTATAAAAGTCTATTTACAGGTGTGTTTTTCCAATATATCTAAAGAAGATTCTCAAAATACATTTTTAGGACTACGGAAGTCTTTGGCTCCGTGAGAGTACAGACACAAAAATACAAAAATAAAGTAAAAGAAAGTAAGTTGTTATTTTTTTTATAGACAGCAAAGAAGGAAAAATAGTTGCAATGTTCAACAGGACTTGTATTGTTTTAAAGCAGACAACAAAAAACAACTGAGACATAAATTACACACAACAGATTAAACATTAATTCAAACGGTGCATTTTAAAACTGACAATAAGACTAAAAATGTCTGTTCAGCAACATTGCTAATGATTTAAGATACATTACACAGTACACCAGATCTTCTGTAGATAAACCTCAGAGCACATGGCACTGCATTTGTTTTTGATATAAAAGCCAAGGTCCTGTACTAACAGGTTCAAAGAAGGACTGTTCTGTAGCACATGAAGTGTATTTGTTTGGAAACAGGACGGTGGCTTTTGATATCACAACAGAAAGCACTTACGAGTGAAGAAACACAGAAGCAGTTGAGATGCAGATGCAAGTGTCCAATCCCAGAGCCCATACTCACCTGGGACCTGCTAACTACAACTTACCCTAACAATAGAGCGGTCTGTGGCAATCTGTGCAACAGCAGGTGAAATCAGAGGAAGTCAAGTCAGGCCTCAGGCAGCACGCCTTGGGCTCTTTGGATGACTGCTCACTACAGAACCGCATCTTCATACACCCAACATGTTCGACACTCACAAAGTGTAACACAACTCCCATCCCCTGACAACCTCTTTCAATTACAGTTGAAATGAGAAACAACTTTTTTGATGTGCACAAGTGACACAATGATTTGACAATTGAACAACTGGTTTTGAGAATTTCAATTCTGATCTGAGAAATGAACCAAAGCGACTGAGAAAAACTGTAATCTCCTTATCCTGGCATCAGATCAATGGTAAAGCTACGTGTGATTTAGCTATCAATGATCTAGGAAACTGCTTCAGCCTCTAAAAAGAATGTATTCAAAGTACCACAAGGCAGAGGTTCAATTTATTTTTACTCAATAAAGTCTAAACAAGCTGCCAAGTGCTTTCTTTGAATAATATTTCTCTTCCCAAGCTGTAAATCCAACAAACAAAAGATACCCACATAGTTTGACCTGAAATCTCAATGTGAGAATTTCAATTAAAATGTTCACTTACATCAACAATAAGAAAGTCAAGCCAGCACCAGTAGTTGGTGAAGTACTTCTTGAAGCCGTATGCGATCCACTTGAGGAACATCTCCAGGACAAAGACGTAGGAGAAGACTTTGTCAGCATACTCCAACACCACCTTTACCACCTTCCTCTTCTCGATGTAGATGTCTTCAAATGCCTAAAGAGAAAGAAAACATCATATCTCACCACCTCATCCCTGCAGCATTTTCTGAACTACCAGAAGCTTTTAGACAGCAGCTTCAAGTCAGGAACATTGTGTTTGATCATTTTTTTCAGACATCTTATTGCCCCACTGAACACGCTGCTCATAACAACTGTAGAATTATTCTGTAATTTCTCACTAAAGAAAGAAAAGGAAACCAGACACTGAAGTGAAGAAACCCCACTGCTTCTAAAGGATGTTTATTACTTTTAGATTATTGATTTTAAAAGCAGTGTTAAGGCCAAGCTTTCAAAAAGGAAATATTTACTACTCCAGAAATTTTTATTCATGCAAATTATACAGTGCAGACAAAATCTTGGCACTCTTTATGGTACGACAGTCACCTCTTGTACTTTGTTACTTCTAACAGTAGTGTTGGAGTCCCGCTGTAGGTTTGAATTACCATCACACATACATACAAGGGGTTTGAATGAAATGATGCAGCACATAATTTCACTTTACTGCTTGTAATTTTATTTCATTAGTGTCTGCTGTCAATTTATTGTCAACTGTCCCACAGCTATATCAGAGCTCTATGAAGCTGCTGCTGGTGCAAACTGTTGCTGATTAACAGTCAAGATTAGAAAACAAATAACAAAAAAAAAGCTTTTCATGTATTTCAGACCAAGGAGCTGCTCAATGGGCATTTCCTGCTCCAAGAGTTCTGGGGCTTAAACAATAAAAAGCACTGGGAAGCAAATCTATCAGGACTGAAAAGGATTGTAACTTTAAGTACTTTATCATCAATTTTGATTATCATTGCTTTATTTTTCCAATGGCCCTTAGCAACCTTACCAGAGCACCGCTGCTAAGTAGGATCATGAAGATGATGAACGTCTCAAACCAGCTGTGCTCGACAATCTGGTAGCAGGTCTTCCTCAGCCTCCACCAGACCTGGCCCAGGCCCTGGGTGGTGTCAATGTTACAGCAGTGACAGTGCCTCATGCATACTGTTGACAGTGTGAAAACAGAACCAACACACATCACATGACATGGAGAGAAATGTTTATTTTAAACAGAAGTGGGCAGTAGTTTAAGTACACAGTATGTCAGCAGTTCAAGGTGTAGTTACACTCACGTTCTGGGAAGCACTCCTCTGGCTCCATACTTTCTTCAGCCAGCTCTGATAAATTGTCTGCCTCTTCTCCAGGCTTCCTCAAATCCACCGTGCTGCCCTCTGACAGGCTGATCGTCTCCTGAGAAATGAAGTCACACTGTTTCTAGTCCACTTGATCAACCATACACCCATTATGTGGTAGACAGCTGACCAGATCTGTCCCCTGCACATGGCAGCAGCACTGCACAGACGGTACTCAGATGTTATATATGTACAGCACAAAATCTGCAAAAAACAATAACAGTTTTTTAATTTGATGGGTTTGGCAGATGGTTTCATCGCTATTGGGAAAGTTCACATATGCGCAACAAGCTTCAACACAAAAAGAATGGAGCAGCAGTCGTTCTCTGCCCTGTGTGAGTCAGCGTGGATTTATTCCTGCAAAGCTAGCTAACCTTGATGCACTGCCTTACCTTTCAATCTCTTCTGAGCCTTAATACAATTTTGATGAGATTTGCGTGTGTTGTAACCAACATATTTTACATGATTTATAGGACAGAGGTGCAGCTGCAATCCTATAAAAAGGTATAAAGTCTAATAAAGCATTAGAGGGCATCCACAGGACCTGGAGACAAGATTACCAGCATTACCAGACGTACTGTTTAAAAACACAGTGGAAGCAATGTGCACAGCCTTTTTCTGAGCCAACATATTATATACATGTAAGCAGTAGTGATATACTCGTACACTTTACAGAAAAGAAAAGTGAACAACAATCTCTTCACCTTTCTGCTTTTGTGTGTGTTTGAAGTTGTACACATTTAAAATGTATCCCCCTTTATCACTGAGCTGCTGCTGATGTCCAGTTAAGCTGATGGACGGTTGGAAAAGGTTTTTTTTCATCTCCATTTTCCCTGATGCCTAATTCTGGTGTGGTGCGGAGCACGGGAGAAAAAGAGGAAGAGAGAGTGCCAGACTGCAGGCTGCTCAGCTCAGCCTGGCCCTGCCTGGCCGTGCTCAGCTGTGTCAGTTTAATCTGCTCTGCGGGGCCTGGCTTCACATCTGGCCTGCTCCTGTCTACTTGCCAGACAGGACAGGAGCAACACATCCTCCACCTCAACAACCAGCCGACCCACAGGGCATTCTGTGTACATTCACTCTAATGAAAGGAATACACTATCAAATCTATACATCTATTAGCCCTGTTTTCTGTCTTTGTGCCAAGTTACACTAGTTTTATGTTTACCATGCAGACATGAGAACTGTGTAGCTCTCTTAGATGTAACTGTATTTCCCACATGTGTCAAACCACAGCCTAATTAAAAATGAATAATAAGACTTATACTGGCTCCGATGCCTCTTTCAGACTTGCTTTTCATAACGGTCTCTGACTGCCACCTTTCATATTACTTAATTCACTGTAATTGTATTTACAAGTGCCTGTTTGGACCTATTCTCACATGTTTGTGGTAAAGTAAAAACTTTGCCTGATTGACACCTCCCTCATTTTCCTGTTAGACTTCTTCCTTAAATTGCACCTTTAACAATTTATTTAGTGCAAAAATCTTAATGTAGCTCTGCCTTTAACTGCAGTACAGGTGGGTAGTCAGTGTGAGTGTGCAGGGCTTTTTGTTTTTGCCACTGTCCTTATTACAGCTATCACACACATTTGTTATTTACACCTGTGCTTGTCCAACCACAACATGTTAACACCTCCTGTGAAACTGGGCTGTTATGAAACCTTTTTTTAACATCAAGAGCGATAAAAAAACAAAACATGATCCAAACTGAAATTAAGATTTACAACAAATGACTTTGTCAGCATAAAAGGTCTGACTGTCGGATACATAAAAGTGGCTAACAACAATATTTTAGTGGCAATAGAAGGTGCTAATAATGTTGTAATGCTAATGATTTCCTATTGTACTCGGTATTTCATGTTACAGCTCAGCTTTCTCAGAAACCTCTGCCAGATGCTTACTGTATGACTTAACATTAACTCTTAATATCCTATTCAAACTCTAATAAAACATCTGGATTTACCAGTTATATTTGAGAGAGGAAGAGAGAGCATCAGACTGCAGTTCACTCAGCTCAGCCTGGCCTGGCCTGGCCTGGCTTTAATCTGTTCTGCTTGGGGCCTAGATCCACATCTGGCCTGCTCCTCCCTATCTGTCAGACATAACAGGAGCGACACATCCTCCACCTCAGCAAATGCCTGACCTGCAGGACATTCAGTGTACATTCACTCTAAAGCTTTCTCATGAAAACAATACAACAAAACCTACACAAAGCTCAAGTATAACCTCTCTGTTGCAGCAAGTCTTATTGTCCAACAACAAATAACCGATTTATCAACTATAATGTGTTACATCATAATCTTCTGTTTTAGGACGGGTTAAACAAACAAGACATAACTTGGTGATTACTGAACAGCACAGGTTAACACACTGTGTTTCCTTTCACCAGAGCCAGAACAACTGTTTACCTTTGTTTGTTTTTGTAATCTCTGTGCTCAGCTAAGCTAAATGCATATACACTTGTCAGATGGTCTTTCACTTGAGGGAGTCAAAACAAACAGAGATTAGGAATTTCTAGAAGATTATGTTGTGGCAGCATGTCCGGCACAGAGCCAGCAATCAACCTGGCACTTCTCTCAAACAGTGTAGTCCGAGTATCCCTTGAATTTAAAGATGTTACAGTAAAAAAAATCTGTCTTTATGCTCATACCCATGAGCAGGACATTAATCAAAGCTAATTAAATAAATCTTGAAGAGTAAATAAATCTCTGAACATTTTCAACTGCTCTGGTACACTTTATAGAAGGTACAATTCAAAAAACTTAATTTGTTACTGATTAAAAATTAGTAAGAAATGTGTTACCAGACCCTCCTATCCATGTGTTGAAGTGTCCTTAAACAAGACACTAAACCTTACATTGATCTGTGTGTGTGTGTGTGTGTGTGTGTGTGTCTGTGAAAGAGCAAGTTGTGAGGCTTTTGGAAACCCATGTCAAGCACAGGTAGGATAAACAATTTGAGTTTTTCATGCTGTTAAAATGTATGAAAATGTTCTCAATGTGGCTTTGGCCTCATCAAAAGCAGTAATGTCATGACATCTCTCAGCAGTCCCAAACAAAACACCTGCCATCACTGAGAGAGCAGAGCAGCATAGGACTGAGTGAGAATTTATATTGGTGATGAAATGAGTCAGTAAGAGGTTTTGATATTTAGCAAAAGTCTAAAGGCCGTAACTACAAACAACAAGCTTTCATCCTGTGTAAACATGTTTCAAGACATAAGAAACTTACTTTGTTATCTTCATCCTCTGATGACTCTGATATCTCCTCTTCCTCCAGAAACTCCACATCTGACTCCCCAGGTGCAATGGGAACAATGACAGTCAGATTTGGGTTGGTCATGTAGCTGTCTTCCTCTGGTATCATATACTTCTCTCCATAGCGTCCAAAAACGCCTCCATTGCTTTCGATGTGATTTCCTACCAGCTTGACCGCCTGATTGGCTTCTTTGACCTTCTCCTTTGGACGCTTGAAGCTGCGGTTGAACAGGTTCATGACGCTTGTGATGAGCCAGGAGACTCCAGCATGGATGCGAGCTATGGCAATCTGAATGTTATTCAAGTCGCCATCTTCATCTGGCGCAGAAAGATTGTCAGAGCTGAAGGAGCTGAGCAGCAAGGCCAAAAAGAGATTCAGCACCTGTTGGCAAAAAGGTTGTATTTAATTGAAATAATAGGAATAGTTGTTTGATAAAGATGTAAAAAAAACATGTATTCTATCAAAATTATGCTTGTGTAAATATTTCTTTCTTTCTTTCTTTCCAAAGCAACACACAATTTAGCCTGTAAGCTGAAAGATAAGTGCGCCTAATGCCTGTGATGATGTCCTGAATATTTTGTCAACATTAGCAAATCCTGCATTGTGATTCAGGAGGATATTCTACAAAGTAATGCTCATACGCATACGGCACTGGTGATTCAGCTACCCTGAATTTAAGTTTCAAAGCATCGCACTCCCAAGTAATCTGTCTACTAGCTTAGAGAGCAGCAGCAGCAGCATCAGACACATTTCTGCATGTATGTGTGTGTGGCCAGTGTGTTCACACTCCCCATGTGCATGGGTGATGTGCACAGTTGGTAAGGATCATCTTTAGCCACTGAGCCAGTCAGAGATGGGGGAGCATGAGCAGATGATTAGTGATGAATGCCCTCCGACCTTCTCGCCCCTAAGCATCCTAGATAATCCCTTGGATAAACAGCTTTCCCACGATTCATGTGCAGAGAGGGTTTCTGTCCATTAAATTCCATAAGGAGCACTGTTGTGATCTGGTCTTTGCTTTAACTAGGCAATAGAGCCCCTGAAAGTGAAACTGCTTTGTGCCCTTTAGGTCGCTCCTCACTTTGTCAACATTTGCCAGTGCTGGTGAGATGGTATAGTTAATAAATACTTAATAGTGTAATGACTATTTAATGTGTCAGAGAGCAACTACAAAGTATATCACAAATACAACAGCATAGGTCATCAGTATCAGCTGATTTCATTTAAACAAAAATAAAGAAAAATGCTAAATCCAAGAGGTATTTGGTTTTTCTTATGTCCTGACATGATCCCCATGATGAAAACAACTTGTCTCCTCACAGCAGTAGTAGTTTGTCATCAAGACACTATCAAAAGTTTTAACTTATTATTATCAAGTTAATGCAGCAGTGCACCACAAAATCCAGTCAGACCGCTGACGTTGAGGCTTCTACTGTGAGTTGTCCTTCAGCTGTCATGTTGACAAGAAAAATAATTTTCCCTCTAACTGGTCACAGTTTTTCTCATTTGTTTTGGAGCCTTTTTCAAATCACTCTTCACTTTATGTGCAGTAAATGGTGAATATACTTACATAGCACCTTTTTACCTTTGCTCGGGTCTCAAAGCACTTAAATTTACCTCATACACAAATCTTTGTTTTTATCTATTTTTTTTCACCACCCTCTATTGTATTGTACAAAAATGTCATATTTTTTTCTTGCTAAGGGTTTTAAATTGAGATTTCCACAGTATACGACGGTAATGACTTGGAAATGTTGTGAGTCATGCACAACACTGCAGGACAGAAACAGAATATGTACACTTGTATCTATATAATAAAATGATGTGTGTTGCAGTTGTTACATGTGCTGTCAATAGAAAATACATTTTTGAGCTTTCATGTAAAATCATAAATCATCAATGGAAAATCTGCTCCAAGATCACATCCACACACAAAAAAAGAAAAAACCTCCCATAACAATGAAAAAACTGAAATATATATGTATGTCTGACAGATTTTGGTAACTGAATGGATCATTTTACCTGTGACGGCTAGAACAATGAAAGATTGTTTAGATGTTTTGAAGAGTTTGACAATTTCACTGAGAATCAACTCACAGTTTTGGTCAGTGAAACAGACCATCATACATAATTGTACAGAATCTTTAGCTCTCATGTGCTGAAACATTTCCAATTCACTTGAAACAATGAGAAATGCCAATGTGTTGTGAACAAAAAAGTAACTGTTCGGAGATCTGATCTTTGTTTTGAAAAATGCTTTTCTGATTCAAGAATTGAGCCAAAAAGATTTAGAAAAACTGTAGGTTACCTAAATGAATTTTTCATACTTGCGTGTTCGCATGTAATCTTAATATGTCTCTGTGTGAAAGTCTCAATAGACAGAATGTAGTCTGGGGACAGCAGGGGAACACATCTCGATTGGGAACACAACACAACACCTACAGTTCACCTTCAGTCTAATGTTAACATACCCTCCGACTCAGTGGTGCCTCACAGCAGCACCTACAGTCTGCAACCTTTCACTCAAAAGTCCCCAAACAAAAGAGGTAAGAACTGAAATTCATAGGCCCAACAGTTTTACTTATTGTCAGGAATGATGAGTCGTGCAAAACCAGAACATACATGGCCAGTGCAAATATCTGTAACCACAACTGGAGCGATGCGATTGTGGAGAGTAAGTCATTACAGTTGGAGGAAAAATAAGTAGACTAATGTTTTAAAACACAATGCCAGGCAGCAACAGTGATAATAGTTAAAAGCTACTAAAGATGAAATGTTTGGTGAGGTGAGTAGCTATTGCTCATGATTTATGCTTCCACACTAAAAGATAATGTTGTGTAAACAGTGCATCAGGTCCACTGTGTGAGAGCTGCACAACCATCAGCTGTTCACTGCTGAGTCCAGATTTGTTTATTTTTCTTGTGCTGTCAGGTTCAGTCTGAGAATTAACCCTGATGAAACCAAAGTGCCTGATAAGCTGAACATCTGGAAAGAATCTGGTCTGAAGAAGAAGCAGCAGCAGATGTCATCAGAGAACTGTTTGACTGTGACTGGCAATACTACATGTGAAGACTCCCAGTAATCCACATCATTGAAACAACAAAAACAACCCAGCTGATTTGCGTTAGACCTGTTTTGCTGTTTAGCAGTTGTTCAACAATAAAGCAATACATTTTAAGGACAAATATTCCTGGGTAATTATGTGTGTTTGGGTAAAAGAAAAATTCAGTTTTACAGCACGATACTGCAAGTGGGTAAAAAATGTACATTTCCCTGTGCTCCGGCCGATGTCTCCTTCAAGCGGGGGTCCTGGGAGCCTGAGGGTTGTACACAGGATCTTAGCTGTTCCTAGGATTGCGCTCTTCTGGACCGAGGTCTCAGATGGTGCTCCTGGTATCTATTGGAGCATCCACCCAGCTTGGGGGTTACTGCCCCAAGTGCTCCGATCACCACTGACGCCTTCACCCCCCACATCTTCTCTAACTGCTCTTTCAGCTCTTGGTACTTCTCCAGCTTCTCATGTTCTTTCTTCTTGATGTTGCTGTCATTCGGGATCACAACATCTACCTTCTGTCATTTGTCCAGTTGATTGGCCATTACCATCTTGTCTGTGTGGATTCAAAAGTCCCACAGGATCTTGGCACGGTCGTTCTCCATCACCTTTGATGATCGTCCTCCATCTTGATCCTGGGACCTTCAGTCCATAATCAGTACAGATGTTCCTGTACACAATGCCTGCTACCTGGTGTCGCTCCAGGTATGCTTTTCCTGCCAGCATCTTGCAGCCTGCTGTGATGTGCTGCACTGTCTCAGGGCCTTCTTTGCACAGTCTGCACCTGAAAGCCTGTCTGGTGTGGTAGAGCCTGGTCTCTATGGACCGTGTGTTTAGGGCCTGTTTCTGTGCAGCCACGATTAGAGCCTCTGTGCTGTCTTTCAGTCCAGCCTTTTCCAGCCACTGGGATGTTCCCTCGATGTCAGCCACTTCTTCAATCTGTTGGTGGTATATGCCATGCAGGGGTTTGTCCTTCCATGATGGCTGTTCAGACTCTTCCTCTTTGTTGGGTTTCTATTGCCTGAAGCATTCACTCAGCAGTTCGTCACTGGGGGCCATCTTCTCCATGTATTACAGGAGGCCAACTGTTTCCTCCTGGATTGTGGTTCTGACACTCCTCAGCCCTCGGCCCCGCTCTTTTCGCTTCGTGTACAGCCTCAGGATGCTGGACTTGGGATGAAACCCTCCATGCATTGTGAAGAGCTTCCTTGTCTTGATGTCTCTGGCTTGGTTCTCTTCCAGTGGCAGTGATATTATGCCAGCAAGGTATCTGATTACTGGCAGGGCATAGGTGTTAATAGCCTGGATCTTATTTTTGCCATTCAGCTGACTTTTCAGGACTTGCATCACCCTCTGCAGGTACTTGGCTGTGGCTGACCTCCGAGCTGCCTCCTCACAAGTGCTGTCCCTGGTTTTACAAGTCTACACTGGGATCCAGAGCCAAAACGGTATTGTCATTACTGTACTCTTCTACTATCGCTAGCTGTGTTTCCACCGTCGCTCCCCAGCTCCTGGCATAGTCTCTGCTTAATCGGTGCTAAGTCTGGCACAGCAAAGAAGTGGGGCCAGAGGTAGCCCCTGTTTTAGGGGCTGGGGCCGGTTCTCGCGGCGGTGGAAAACCAACAAACTGGGGCCAAGTCAGGAACTGGCCCGGAACTGGCCCTGGAACCTGTTTGGTGGAAAAGGGGTAGTAGAGATAGGGTGAGAAGCTCGGTCATCCAGGGGGGACTTGGAATAGACCTGCAGCTTCTCCACATCCAGAAGAACCAGTTGAAGATGCCTCCCAGATGCCACCGTGGGGAAGTGTTTCAAGCATGTTTGACTGGGAGAAGACCTTGGGGTCGACCCAGGACAACATGGAGAGATTACATCTCCCGGTTGGACTGGGAACACCTCGGGATTCCCTTGGAAGAGCTGGTGGAACTGGCTGGGGAGAGGGCTGTTTGGGCCTCTCTGCCAAGGCTGTTGCCTCCACGACCCGGACCCGGATAATTAGAAGACGTGACGAGACGAGACGAGACAAGTTTTGAAACCAGAACAGTGTACAGTTGTGTTTGTTTATTCCATCCTGATAAACTATTAATTGCTCGAGGAATTTTGGCACTTACAGTCATGTTCATCCGGTGCATCATAGAGGTCCTTGATGAATAAAAGATTATTTAGCGTCATTATTACTAATAAAACACAGAGCACTATGTATTTGTCATGTTATTTTTTTTTTTCTAAATCTATTACTCACCTCTTCTTCCTTTGAGCTATCCATTGTGGATACACTCTTAGGCTTGGTCCAAATTATTCAAACTCCCTCTGACTAAAAGTAACAGGAAACATGAAAAGACTTTATGTTTAGAAAATCATACAACCACCACAGCTACAATATACCCAAATACAAAATTACCACAATTATCTTATTAAAAACTGTGGAAAAAAAAAGATTCATGCCTGAAAAGACAACAGAATGGTTACATACCTTTAATAGACAGAGTTTTCCATAATAAAGTACTTCATTCATTCATCCAGGAGTTTATATTTATGATAAAGTTTAAGTCATAGTTAGTAAAAGGTGAAGGCTGACAATTAACTTCTGCACCCTCCTTCAAATGTCAGTGCAATTACTCTGCCCTCACCTTTTATCTTGCTGGGTGTGGTCACTTTCACTTTTAATTCCCAGAAACAGTCAATTGCTTTTGGGGAATGCATAATACCAGGAGTGGTTGGTATGTATGGGTGTTACATGCCATTCTCATATTTACTGTTGGCTTAGCATCACAAAGAACTCAAACCAACGCCTGATGGGATGAAGTCCCTTCCTGCAAAGCTTCAACGTGAAGATCCAGCAAATCCGAGGCAAGGACAATGTCATTGCTGATGCCATTTCAAGGTCATAAGGTTTATGTTAAGTATTTAAAGAGATTTGTTGTTTGTGCATATTGTGTTTGTTAAAACCTCAATTAATCTCAATTAATTTTTACTCACATAATAATTGTCCCAAAAAGCAACATTTCTTAATTTAAATGGATTTGACTGGATGACCGAATCAAATAATAGACACAGACACACTTTTAATGACTGGAAAAATGCATTTGATTGCCTTTCAATTCAAAACAGTAGAAAAATAGAAAATATCCCTGCCCAAAATTGAACAGATCTAAAGTTACAGTGCCATTTTAAGTACTTTATAACGGTATTGACTTTAAATGGTGAAAAAAAAAATTCAACAAAGTGCTTTGTTCTTCTTCAAAAACAGCCTGTTGATTATTTAGCAGATTAGACATCAAATTCTCCTACACGTACTCATTGTCTTCTGCTTATCCAGTTAGCCTAGGTTGTGGGGTCAGTAGCCTCAGCATAGAGGCCCAGACAGCCCTCTCCCCAGCCAATTCCACCAGCTCTTCCTGGGGTATCCCAAGGCATTCCAAGCCAGTTGAGAGATATAATCCCTCCAGCGTGTCCTGGGTTGGCCCCGAGGTCTCCTCCCGTTTGGACATACCCAAAAGAGACATCTGGGGAGCATCCTCACCATATGCCTGAACCACCTCATCTGGCTCATTGTGATATGGAGGAGCAGCAGCTCTACTCCGAGTCTCTCCTGGATGACAGAGCTCCTCACCCTATCTCTAAGGCTGAGCCCTCCACCTAGTGGAGGAAACTCATTTCAGCCACTTGTATTTTTGAGTAGTTCCTCTTTATTAGCAGGGCTGCATTTTTTAATTATTTTGTTTGTTTGTTTGTTTTTTAACTTGTCCTGTCCAGCAGCTAAGGTAAGCAGTGGAGGGTCTGGACACCCATGTGATGCCTGACACATTTATTCTACAAAGGCTGAGGTACCACCTGGTGGGCGTGAGCCAGACAGATTGATATGGAGTCCTCCTGTTGCATCATCTTTATTGATGATGGAGTATAGGTGACCAGACCAGACGGAGTAGGGAGTGAGGGAGGGGGGACAGAAACATGGGTGGGAGGAAGGAGAGGGGAGAGAGAAATAGACAGAGAGAGAGTACATGCAGTACAACACAGCATAATAAACAGGACAGAGGCATGCACAGTGAAAAGAATAATGGAAATAGTAATACTATATATAAATACAGCAAATTATAACAAACCACAAATCCCTGCCCACAAACCATGAGGTCATCGCCCATTCAGCAAATAGGATGCAGGAAACACAGCAGGGCTGTGTTTAAAGTGACCCATTACCTTGTGACATTTTGCTAATGCACAATTAACTAATGCATTAGCAAAACTAACTAACTCACCAAGGCTAACAGTGATAATTCTTTGCAAGATGAGAGGAACACAAGGCATGTGCTTGAATGGGAGGTGTCTTGCTGCAGCCATCATGGTTTGTGCACGGTCTATTCCAGTCATAGTAATTTTGGGTTGAATTCCTTATTCCTCTGCCACAGAGAGAAATTTCTCAGTGCAGCTTTTCAGCATGGTGCTTGTCTTCTCTATAATCCGGGCCAAAAAACTGTAGAAGCCATGTCTTGTCTGTGACATCAGTGTGCAGTGACACTGCTGTAATTAGAATTACTAACAGAGGTTCAATGATCCCCAGTCAGAGCCACAAATTCAGCTTTCTGCAATGCATTCAATTTTGCTTGCTTTTCAATGTCATAAACTGTTGAATTTTGCTTGAAACAGTCTTTCTTTACAGAAGTTGGAAAGTTGGATCACATATTGCTATTTGAAGCATACTAATCTTCTACCACTATTAGTGAGTGAATTTGTGAGTTTGTCCGATGTTGACTTAGTGTCTTTGGTCTTGAAGCCAGTCATTTGGTCGACTTTGGGCTGCAGACACCTCTTGTTCATACTCAGACCAGAACTAGCACTAACAGCTCGTGTGCATCAGTGTAGTCGGTGTACCAGGAAATCGTGCACTGACCAACATTCCACGCTGTCTGGAATACGAACTGTGATTAAATGCGAAACTTTTTTGCACGCGTTCATTGTTTGTAATTAATTAATCATAATTAATGCATTAAAGTCCCACCCCTAGTAAAAACTAAACAACAGTCACTCGGGGCACTAAAATATGCATCCAGATCAGTATGAGAATTATGAAACCTTTCTGAAGAGTTTTTAAAGCAATTATTAACCTAATAAAACACGAGGCAGTATGTATTTGTCATGTTTTATATTTATTTGAAACTTTACTCACATCTTCCTCCTCTGAGCTATCCATAGACTGGACTCACACAGTTTGTACAAATTATTCAAACTGTCTCTGATGAAAAGCAACAGGAGATTCAAATGTTTTAGTGACCTAACTTGGTTCATTTCATTGTGTTCAGTTGTTGCTAACTGAATTTTTCTTACCAACCAGTTTGAACTTTTGCTTTAGAAGATATACTATTGTTATTACTAATAATATTATTAATGGTAATAATAAGTTAAAAAAAAACTAAAGAGGTGTTCTTGTCTATGGAGTCTTCTAGCACCTGATTGGACATTGTGCTGATGTAACTTCCTGTTTCCATTAGAAAAAAGGCAATAGCTTCAAGTATACCTGTGTACATTTACCATACCTCTTCGTTAAGAGGCTCTGTTCAACACACTTTCTGACCTCAGATCAGCTCTGCTTTACATTCAAGGGTTACTTCACTAAACTGATGAGCTCATCGTAGTCGCAGAACTCATCTCGGCTGAAGCCACATACACATCAGAGAGGTCAAAGATACTGTAGTTAGCATTTTGTACAACTTCTTTCATTCCACCCACTGCTATGTTGTGGTCACAGAGGTCGTGTTTCTCTCACAGTGATGTAGCAGAGTTTCATGTTGTATACAGCAGAGAGACGGTGACAAGTTAGGAGAAGGGGAAATGTCGGCTCCTCTATGT
>OOFC01021867.1:2582-17246 GCA_900323345.1 Pseudochromis fuscus
CTGTCCAATGGGGCTGAGACTGGAGTTCAGACTAACTCCGCCCCTAACTCCTCCCCATCTCCTTAATGATGAAATGATTTCCAGATGGACCACCTGTCAATCAGACTAGCCCCGCCCCTAACTCCTCCCACCAGATCTCTGAGAAGAAGAGTTGACTTCATCTGATGACATCAGAATGACTTGTGGAGAAAATGACCCTTTTAGAATTGAAGTCAATAGGAGTCAGAGGTGTTCGGAGCCAGCATCTTGTGGCCATGTTGCACTTTTTTGCACTTGACCTGGTGGCTTTAGACCAGGGGTGTCCAATCCTGGTCCTCAAGGGCCGCTATCCTGCATGTTTTAGATGTTTCCCTCTTCCTACACCTGATTCAAATGACCAGGATCATTATCAGGCTTCTGCAGAGGTTGATGATGAGTTGGTCATTTGAATCAGGTGTTGGAAGAGGGAAACATCTAAAACATGCAGGATAGCGGACCTCGAGGACCAGGATTGGACACCCCTGCTTTAGACAGCCTACAGCAACAAGGGAAGTTAGAGCCCGATGTGTACGACCCAAAATGTAACAAAGTCCTGAATTGTTGTATAAAAATGTAATAAAACCCAAAATGTAACAACTTCTCGATAATGTAACAAAAGTGCTGAGCTTGAAATGTAAGAAGTTGTTACATTTTGGGCAAAGTTTTTACTTTTTGGTCTCAACATTTGTTACATTACCAACCAGTTGTTACATTTTGAGATTTATTACATTTTTTAATAGCTACTTGTTATATTTCAGGTCATTGTTTCTTATCAGGCTCTAACAAAGCAGCATAGAGTGCACATGTTGAATGGTGTGGGGTTGGTTTGTGGTTCAACTTTAGTGTATTTGGTGAATTTACTCTATTGTCTAAAAGGCAAAGTTGTTCTTGATTTGTTGTAGAAAGTTAAACCAAAGTTTTGTCTGACTTTGTGTTGGTCATTTAATTCCAGTTCAGGATCAGATCAGTTTTCCAGGTGATGGTAAATCTGATGTCTACGTCTCGGCTCCACATCACTGTTACATCCCCTCCTCCCCGACCACACAGGAAGCTAACACCACACTGACTCTGCTTCATTCATGCAGCCACTCCTTACACAGCACAAAAGCATCTTGAACATTGTGGTTAAAGGCAAATGGTCACTTTTGCTGCATTTTTATAGTTGTAATTACCTTCCCCCTGCACAGTTGACTCTCCCTCTGCAGAGGAACAAAGGAGACACTCGAGTGTCCCAGTCTCACAACAACAAATTACGTTCTTCATAATTAAATTTTTTTCAACTCAACATTTGTGTATTCAGATTTCAAGGCCCAGTGAGTTATTAAAGCCATTATGATTTTTCCTAAACCAATTTCCCTGATAATTTATTGAATTTGAAATGAATAGGCGGGTGAATTATGAATGGAAGGGCGACCTTGCTGAGCGCGAAGCGAGATGATGAATTGCCAATCAGCCACATGCATCCAAATGTCAAACAAGCATGTCTTTGATCCTCTGTAGGCTGTTAGCGGGAGCTAATAAAATGTTTATTAAGTATGTCCCCAGGTGACAAGACATTAATCAGAGTGTCAGCGTCTCAATGCTTCTCCAGTAACAAACTGCCAATGCAAAATAGAGCAGAGATTTCTCAGGGGAGCCGTGTGATTGTAAAGCCACTGCCGTCCCTACCAGATCAATACTGGAAGTACATCCACCTCCTCTGCTGGTACTATTGTACAAAGTCCTGGGATCTGAAGTCCTACACCTCAGGGAGACCCAGTGTTACTGCATCTCCTGTAACTCTGTGCAATCCCGTCTTTCATCTGCCCGTCTGAAAACACAAATCTGTTCCTGGCTTTACTTTCTGTATTCTCCTGAAAAAAGATCTTTGTAACAAGTTGTATTTCACATCGTGATACCTGTTGGTACTTTTCCATATTTGAAACACTGCTTCAAACAACACCCAGTCTCCTCAGTGTCCGTCCACAACCTCTTCACCTGTCAATCATTTGGATGTGGTGACATTTACCCAGAGCTGTAAAAGACGTAAGACACAGGGTTTGGTGGAGGTCATTAAAACAGCAACACTACATTATTAGACAGGTATGAAATTCAGTTTTTTTTATAATAGCAATCTGAAACAATCTCTTTCTACCTCTCAATGATGTTATATAGTAGAAAAATAAATAAACGTGTTGACTCCCCGCCCCCCTGCAACCCAACTGGATAATCAGATGACAGATGGATGTGTTGATTAATTGGATCTTTATTACTTCTTTATATATTTGGTAACATCATGTTCTTACCGACTCGTGGGGTGAATGGGTGGGACCTGGGTTGATTTACTACAGTCATTAACATCTATTTGTGAAATCAAAGTGTTTGCTGAAAGTGCAATAAAGATTTTTATTAAATATGGTGTCAGTGAACAATCTGCTGCAACACTGAGGATCAACCAGGGTCTGGTGACATCACCCGCTGGTCTGTGGAGGGGTTTGAACTGTACTGGAACCAGAAGTGACCATATTTGGATATTAAGTGAGGAGTGAGGAGGCGGGTCAGGCCTTTGAACCTCGCCAGCCCCCCCCCCGCCCCCACCACCTGATTGGATAAACAACTTATCGCTCGGTAACTGTAACATATCAGAATATCTGATCTGATATGTGAGTCGCTATTAAGCAGAATCAGAATATTCCTCCACTAAAGTTGAGGTTATTGTAAAAATTAAGGTCACAGCTGATGATGACTCTTTTATTTTATTTATATCAGAGTTAAAATAGATTTATTCATACTGCACATTATTAGAGCACGAGGTCCTTTTGATGTTACTTGAGATTCATCAAACCGAGGCAGCAACTGAAGACTCAAGGTTGCGAAATGCCAGAGTAAAGAGAAGAAACAGGAGGGTTTAACAAAACGAGGTCAGCGTGTGTTTTATGTTGTGAACTCATGTTTGGTGTTTTAATGTGGATCGTGACCTTTGTCAGATGTTGAACTCCTGTCTCCATTTCTCTTCCCTTTTTCTTTTTCCTCAGCATTTTGTGTGTGAGCGTCGGTGAACACATGGCGGATGCTCTGCTGCTGTTTTGTTTCAGGATGTGACCTTGGGAGTGAAATCCAACACAGCCCCACCAGCAGCTCCTCCAGGGATGCTCACATGGAAAAATGTTACAGTAGTTCAAACAAGAGCGTCTAACACCAAAGGCTTTAATAAATCCCTGTTATCTTGGTATATGATTATTGTTTTGTTTTTTTTATACCCATGATAGGAGTTTGACAATGTCCACATGTGGGACAGTCCGTCCACAGCCAACATGGATAAGACAGCAAAACATCACGTAGCATTTAGAGATGCTGCTGGTGATACTGGGATGGAACTTTTGTCTCCCCCTTCTGGTCCAGAGAGAAATTACACAAACTTCATGACGATAAGAGAACATTTTATTGATCCACAAAGGGAGATTAGAGAGTTGCATAAACTTAACACAACTATAGGCTGTATATAAATGGACAAAGCCAACCACTAGCGTAACATCATGGGTACAGGCCCCACACACACACACACACACACACACACACACACACGCACAGCCACTCAAGAGAGGCTAGGCTAACGCTACACGTGATGCTACGTTTTCTCGTCAATTTTCATCCACTTGCTTTTTTTTTTCTTGCTGAAATGTGAAACAACTCACCTCACACCATCACGACTCATCATGACTGACAGGTATCAACGTGATTGGACAAAGGATCTTTTCCTCCGCCCACACCAGCCACTCAGCGTCACCTTACCGACCCGCCCTGAGCTGTTCCCTTCACAATAATTTTTTTTCCTTCCTTCATGGGCCCCTGACGGCGTCCGTATTTACGCCACTGAAGCCAACGTGACATCACCCAATTGTTTGTGAACCAGAAGAATGAGTCTCAAGAATGACGTACAAGTGCAAAAAAGTGCAGTTCCACTTACGGTCACTAGATGGCTCCAAAAAACTCAAACGTTTATTCAAAAAAATGGTTATTTTCAATCCTGAAACACTCCACGAGTCATCCTGATGTCATTAGATAAACTCTTCTCCTCAGAGATCTGGTGGGAGGAGTTAGGGGCGGGGTTAGTTTGATTGACAGCTCTGATCTCCAAGGCTCATTCCCTTTCCTCATTGGACAGTGTCCTCAGGTTCAAGGGTCAGACCCGCCTCCTCACTCCTCCCTTCATCTCCAAATATGGTCACTTCTGGCTCCAAACATCCAACATGGCCACGTCCAAAGTCCACAAACCAACAGGTGACACCTCATTAGCTTCATCCACTGTATATTCAGTCCAGAGTATTTCCATTGACTTCCATTTCTTGCCTCCAGGAAATATTGGTTTAAATATTTGTATTCTGTGTATTTACTTTGTGAAACCAACAATCTGCGGTCGATACAGAAAGACGAGATCATTCAGACAGACTTGTTGACAGACTTGGAGAAAAACTAACCGCAGCATGAGAGTACTTTCACTCTGAGCTGAGATCTCCCAAATTATTCATCAGTAGGAGTCCTGCTGGTTGTCCACATTTATCATGCAAAAGGCATATTTCTTATTAAATAAATGCCACTGGGAGAGATATACCTACCGAGCAACACAAGACAGAGTCGGGGAGATGCATTTATTCACAGTCAGAGGATGAGTTTGCTGTGTATGTATTTCAGGGAGAGTGAAGGAGAAAATAACGCTGCATTATATCCTGACACTACAGCCTGAGACGTGTTAAAAGGAGGTCGAAACTACATTGTGTACACTGGTGTTTAGCAGAAATAAGACTTTGTAGCTGCTGTGTTTCTTCTGCTGCTGTTGATTTTCAGTAAAAATCACTTATTCAGAAATATACAAGTTTAAAAGATGTAATGTAAGTGTCCTGAACAGATCCTTATTGATTTATATTCATTAAAGCATTTTCTATTTGTCAATCTGAGGCTTTGTGAAACCTCCATCTCCTGTGGCCTTGTCTACAAGCCTGAACAAGTATAGAAAATGGGTAAAGGCTTCTCGTTTTTTGCTTTTTTTAGTGAGGTTTGCACTTTTCGAGCAATCGCAGACATCCTGAAAGCTCCTGACTTGTTGCAAACTTCTGCAAACACATCCAGGTATTTGAAACTTCCTCCTCGTCCGACCAAGAAGGACAGCTTCATCTTCTCCATCAAATATTTAAAACGCCTTTGCCCTCACAGATAATAATTAATTAAACCACGAGGTCATCGCCAGCTGCACACATCCTGTCATATACTTCAAAATAACCACACAATTCATGAATAACACAACAGCGTTCGACAAAAACTCAAAGTTCCTCGCTTCACCCGACGCTCGGAGAAGTTTGGGCAGAAGAAAGACAGCGGGAGTAACGCAGCGTGGTGAAGCTCACGCTGGGAGATCATCTCGTGCAAATGAGCAGATGCAGAACATCCATCAGGAACCAATGCAGATCAGTTGAACTAACATGCTGCTTGGAGGGCGGAGTCAGAGGCGAGCGTCACGACAAGAATCCATAGGGAGGAACATCTGCTGCTTTTTTTTTCTTACTTAGAGTTTACATCCCACTTTCCCCCAGAGGTGATCATCCCTGAGCGCTCGCTCTCATCATGAAGCTGCCGTCGTCTATAGCGCCAGCTCTCAGCCACATATTGAATTCCTAAAGTAGGCCATATCACTGCTGCAAATGGAAGCTCTATCTCATCCCCTCCTCCTCCTCCTCCTCCTCCTCACCGTCCCTCTCCCATATTGAAATCTATGCAAATTCATAATAAATCTCAAAAAGCTCCATCAGACCCACTGACTCTCTGTGTGTCCCCGGGGGAATCCTCTGCTCGCTGACTGTGAAGCGGTGGAGGAAGTCCCACGAGGCGACCGGGGAACTCTGGCTCACACGTAATTACCACAGTGACCAGGACGGAGGGAGGAGTGTTTCATGATCAGGAAGTGCTGCTAATGTGAGGTCACTCCAGGGAGGAGGAGGAGACGATGGCTTGGATTTAAACTTATTTTTTACCCCAATAATAAGACACACACTTGTTCATATATGAGCACAAAATCCTCCAGAAAACTCATTTTCAGATGAGAAATGCACTGAATGTTACTGGATCATAAACTCAGCAAATTTAAAAATATCAAAATTAAATAACCACAGGGATTTTTGAACCACTTGTACAAAAATCATCTTCATCATTACCTTGTGCATCTATCTCCTACCCTTGAAGATTTGGTCTTTATTAACTAATTTTAATAAATATTGAGTCAAATTAAACACCTGAAAGTTTTTCTTCCAGGAGGTTTAGAAACTGATCACATAAAATCTGCATTATTCATGACGACCTATTCTAACAGACTGCATGTGAGGCCCCTGATTCACCTCCAGCCAATCAGAGCGCAGGAAAATTCCATTTCTGATGCTGCACCTTTGCTACGAGGAATGGCTCAGATATGGATGGATTGACCCATGAGAACCCATCAATGGTTCAGGTAAGGTCCATGTACAGCTTTATGATTGTGAGTCATGATGTACAGCAGGTGCTCACACTTGGTTTGTGTTCCAGGTGATTGGCTCACAGCACTGAATACAAGTGTGAACGACACCAAAACGCATTGAGATCCGATCACTCTGACCCCATGTGGAGGTGTTGTAAATGCTAATCCTGATGCGTCTCGTACAAGGATGTTACAAAAAATTTTCTTGTGTTTCGTCTCCTTCATCTCACAGAAACAGTTGGAACATGTACAGTAGTTCATGCATCATTCTGCCTCCTCCTCCTCCTCTCTTGTAGCTAACGTTACACTTACCTGATAACTGCGTGCAGGACGTGACGTTGCCATGACGTCCAACCACAAGGACACTTTGGAGACATGTGTAAATACATGTGTCTCTGGTGTCCACCCATGGATGTGTGTGTACCCATGGATAACATGTATGTAATGTTACAGATCTTCAGACATGTGTCCATCGTGGTCCTTTTGATCTGTTTTACATCATTTTCCTTTAAGGAGACATGTGTCTGGGTTGTTATGGGTTAAAAAGATCCTGATACCAGATTACAAGCTGCGCCTCATTAAGTTCAGTTTAGTTTAGTGGTGCAGACGTAGAAGAAGTTTCAATGTTGCTGCACGATTTCACGATTTGAAGCTGACAAAGCAGCAGCAGGTCTGCAGATAGGGAACATCCACAACCTCCCTGCACATACTGATAATCAATAATATTACATCAATGGATCACATTCAGGTAAACACAGAGCTACCATACAAGGTGCGAGCTAACATCGAGAGCATGGCGGGAAAGTGATGTTTTGTCAATGGTAATAAATTTAGAATCTGAAGTAAACAGTTTTTATTCATATTATTTTACCTGGAAGAAACACACACACACACACACACACACACACACATATGAATAATGTGCATATTTAACAGCTCACTTGATCCATTTCCTTTGCTCCTTGTAGTAACGACTTCCCAACTCACAAACTGGGAGCTTCCACATTAATGCAGCAAGTGACCTCGGGTTCAAAGGTCAGACCCGCCTCCTCACTCCTCCCCTCATATCCAAATATGGTCACTTCTGGGTTAAAAAAAAACAACATGGCCACATTGAAATGCCAAACTCCTGGCTTCAAAATGCGAGTCCAGAAACCAACGATGACATCACGTTGACTTTGTCCATTTTTGTCCTGACACCTACACATCCTTTATTCTTGCCTTATTTCCTCTTTGCTGCTTGGTGTCGTATTCATGTAGATAAATATCCTTGTTTGTTGTGTTCAGCACCAATCTAATCCTCACTCCCTCTGATGCTCTTCACGTTACAGATAAGTTTCTATTTTTTTTGTTGCTTTAATTAAAAATGCTGCTCTTCAAATGAAGACTGCAACTTTGTTTCAGCTGTGACTGCACCCCTGTCTCTGCTCCACGCTGAGGCAGAGACTCTCATCACGCCGGCATCACTTTGTGTTTTCCCACCGACACAGATGGGCTCTGCGGGGGGAGCTCTCCAACAGCGAGGAAGTGAGCTCAGCAGACCAGGTGTGACACGAACACTGCACCCTCTTTGCCTTTGGGCTGTGTCTCTGATTGAAGCGAATCCTCTCTTGTTGTGGGAGTGCCGTGGAGCGGCGAGGCGCAGACACCGCTTAGTCTGAAAAATTAGTGCCATCAGCGTCTCAGCATCCGGATTAATGAGAACCCGCGGTGCTGAGCCAGGCGAAGGCTGCTCATTTGTTTGGGTACCCATCTCCATTAAACAGCAATAAGGGGAATTCATGGAGCTCCATCAGAGCGTGGGGGTGCGCTGGAGAAGCCCGCGTGGAGGGGATTCACAACACGACTAAGCTCATCACGCTCAGTAATCTCGGATGAAATTAAAAAGCCGTGGACAGCTGCAGAAAAATATAATCACACACACACATACTTTGTTTTTTGTTTTTTTTAAATCCTTCCTGTTTTCCCCACTTTACTTGCTCCTTTCATCTTGCAGAGCATTGTTTCTGGGCTCGGTTTCTTGGCGCCGCTCGTGTCTTGTGTCAGTGCCAACAAGGCAAGTAATAAAAGATAATGACACACACTATGCAGGGATATGGGAAGCTACAATGCACCATATGGAGCAGGGATGTACTGTAGCAGAAATTAAAATCATAAAGTGGATAACAAAGCGCACGACTGATGCAGTGTTTCATGTTCAGACTCATTCATTATCCTCCACTTGAAATGCTGTGGCTGAGGAAGAAGTGAGCGTGCCGTCTGTTCTCTTTGGCATCTAATGTGATGTCGGCGTTGAGGTTCACGGGCTGTTTTTGAGGTGGACATATTGCGGCACCATCTCCAGTATTAGAATAGTCTGTCTGCCTTTTGTGTGTTTCAAGGAAAGGGATGATGAAAAAGAGAGAGAGTGAATCGCTTGGAGTAACTCTGCATTTAGACGTATCGATTCCTCCGTCTGGCCGGCCTCCGTGTGAATTTTTGGTTTTTCATGGTCCAGCGCGTATAATAGAATTGAAGAGATGGAAGGTGCAGCGGCACAAAAAAACCCCATTTAAAAACAATTAGCATGTATCATTAGGCAGGAGGAGAGGAAAACACCTGAAGGAGGTGCAGGAGGAGGAGGAGGAAGAGGAGGGAGAGGAAATGACAATGGAGGGATAATTGCCAGGTCCAAGGACATTTGTGTCAAGGAGTCGTCCTGCTCCCCTGTTGCTCTGATGATCTCTGTAATGCACTGATGTGAAGCACCTGACTGCTTTTCATAGTTTAATGGTTCTGAATGGCTCCACAATCCACTGCCATTACTGTAATACTCTAATTGCTACCACTTCATTACTGTCCCAGGTGGCAATCAAAATTACATTTGAAAAGGCAGAATACACTGAAGCCTGAGTCTATGCAGTGGCAATTAGCAAATATTAAAATAATTATGGTCGTTATCTCTCTGAGAAACACTGGCTGAGACATAGATAGATAGATAGATAGATAGATAGATAGATAGATAGATAGATAGATAGATCAGGTGGTGACTGACGTTTCCCCCCAGATTTCTCACTCATCTCGATGCTTTCTGTTCATACATGAGAGCAGCACAGAGACCACTCCAAGGCCTCAAGGCTCCCGGTGATGTTTGTTCATGGACAAACTGCTGCTGCCTGTTTGTACAGCACAGAGAGCGGCTGCAGACATCTTTCCTCCAGTCAGATCTCAGAGGTGCTGCGTCCTCAGCTCTTCGATCATTTCTGCTACTGTTATCACAGAACAATCATCAGAGGACATTAAATAAAAAACATTCAAATTAGTACTGTTGCAATGTTTTACTTGGCTGCAGGGGTTTAGCTTGACCCTGGTGACATCACTGACTGTGGATCGAACAAGGTCTGATCACACTCAGTCACCCAATTTGCAACATTATTACAAATTTGTTACATTTTACTCTCAGAGATCATCATATTGTCCTCTAAGTTTTTTTCATTCATTAAGCTCCTCCCCCAGTTTTTTCCTACAGTCTGCAATGCCTCTAATCTGCTTCCTGTTAAACATGAAGCTCCAACTTTTTGCCTCTAAACAGAATTGTGTGAAATCCTCTTATTGTTTGTACCAACCCTGGACTGTACATGAGAGACGGACATTATGACGTCACCCAATGGTTTGCAGACTCACATTTAGAAATCAGGAGTTTTTGTATTTAGACGTGGCCATGTCGAAGCAGGAAGTGACCATATTTGGATATGAAGGGAGGAGTAAGGAGGCGGGTCTGACCCTTGAGCCTGAGGACACTGTCCAATGTGGATGAGACTGGAGTTCACCTGTGAATGAGCCTCCAAACCAGCTGTACATCATTGGAGACCAGAGCTGTCAATCAGACTGACCACACCCCTAACTCCTCCCCTTCTGTCAGCATGATCTCTCCTTCATGTTGAAATGATTTTCACCTGTCAATCAGACTAGCCCCGCCCCTAACTCCTCCCATCAGATCACTGAGATGAAGACTTGACTTTATCTAATGACACCAGAATGACTTGTGTGGAAAAATGTGTTGATTGAATATTTCAGGATTGAAAATGCAGCATCTTGTGGCCATTGGTGGTATTGCACTTTTTTCCACCTCTGCACCGTCTGCGTCCAGTTAGCATCACCTATGGCCACATCGCAGGGTTTGATTTGTCCCTTCTGGGCTACTGTAGAAACAAAAAGATGGCGGCCTCCTTGAAAGAGGCTCCACTTTGTTTCTGTTGTTCAGGTGATTGTACACTAGTGAAAACATAGAAGTTACTATTATGATCTATTTCTTTGAATCTATCCTCCTAAATATCACAATGTAACTTTATGGTCACAACAAATGAAACCTCCTCATCAGCAGGAGCCGCTTCAATCTCTTTAGTCACCAAAGAAAAAAGGTCAAGGATACAAACACTGCAGTTATTTAGAACAAATCAGGTCAAACTACAAGAAAACTGTTTGTTTTCATATTTGAAAACCAGCCAGAAATCCCTGGAGAGCAACATTAACACTGAAATAAATTAAAGAAACGATCAGACACATGAATATGAGATAGTATCTTGTAATTATTAGAAACCTTTTATAATGAGGTAATATCCTGCTTGTTCTGCAGGAGGTTGGAGATCACAGGGTTATAAATATACATCCATTTTAACACAACTTTTCACCTGTGTGCTAAGCAGGTGAAGTGAACCCGGTCATCACTCAGCAGCTCCTCAGCAGCCCGACCCCCAGCTGCCCCCTTTGTGGCCCTGCAACCGAACCCGCCTCCTGAGTGACGGCGTCACCGTCAGCGACGCACTGACGACAAACAAACTGAGCTGAGTTTATAAAGTCTGTTACGTGACTCCCCAGTAAGACCTTTGTTTGGATAACCACTGAATAAAAGATTACTTATTTGTGAAATATTAGACCAGTCACACACACACACACACACACAGTCTCTCTCACAGTCTCACACACACACGATGATTAATTATGATTCTTTAATGAAAAGTTCACCAGGACACACACCACTGGAGTGTCAAATTAAACTTATAATGAACAGCTATTTCTTGTGGAATTATGAAATTCGGGACTTTGATAAGGTCAACTCTGATACACTACAGCAAATTGGCATTTTCACCTGTTCAGCCATTACACCCGAGCTCATTTCTCCAAAGCATGTCAATGACACAAATCCACCAAACCCCATTAGACTCTCGTGCTTATCGAACGCACAAAATAATTGAGCTTTTATAATTAACGCAGCACAAAAAAAATGCTGTTATTTTGTAGGGCGACCCGCGGTCAGGAAATAATGACACCAAAAATATGCAAACAAACACCCTGCTGCAGGTATGCGGCGCAAACACACACGGAGCGTCACGCACGGCGATCTACACACCTTTCTATTAACGGGAAATCACCAAGGGAGTCAGAGGTAATGGTATCGAGGCAATAACAGTTTTAGCTAATGTAATCAGCACTCTTTATGGTTTTTTGAGCTTGTGTGTGGTCCTGAGAACAAAATCATTTTCTTTCCCCGACTCTTTGGGTAGAAAGAAAAGAGGCAGCGAGATTGAATTCTGCAAAATGTGATTGTCCTTTTTGGGAATGCAGTGTAAGATGAATACAGGCTCCTCATACCAAACGCCTGCCGAATGACTCTGCTGTAAATACAACTGTATGAGTGTCGCAGAGCTGCTTTACAGGGCGTCCTGACAGCGGCCCACGCCAAAAACACGATGGGATCCTATAAATTCCTCGTTGAGAGCAGCACTCGCACTCAAATGACTGTGTAATGTTTAAATTCATTACATCTCGGTGCTGGCGGGACTGCTGCCTCACAAATAATCAGTGTTGTGTTAAATGGGATCCAGTTATTCCAGGTCAACAGCTCTTCATACGGGGAATTGAATTTGCAACATGCTGATATCCAAAATGACTTGAGCAGCTCGATTCATCAGCTGCTCGTGAACTTTGCGAGGAAAACACTCGTCAGGATAATTAATAATAACAATATTCACAATAATTAGAGATTCACATGTTACTTTAGTGTCATAGTTCTCAGTAGAGTTGGTGAAAGCGGCCATATTGGTTGTTTGGAGCAGGAAGTGACCATATTTGGATATGAAGTGAGGAGTAAAGAGGCGGGTCTGAGCCTTGAACCTGACGACATCGTCCAATGTGGATGAGACTGGAGCTCACTGGTGAATGAGCCTGAGAACCACCTGTAAATCATTGGAGACTAGAGCTGTCAATCAAACTAACCCCGCCCCTAACCCCTCCCACCAGATCACTGAGAAGAAGAGTTGACTTCATCTAAATGAATCTAATCTGAATCTAAAATGACCCTTCAATGGGAGCCAGCATTTTTTGGGGTCAGCACCTCGTGGACTTCAGGGTTTATTTGCACTTTCACATTGGCTTTACTTTGCTTCACCATTTCTTCATACAGTCTATGGGTCTAACAGAGACTGGGTTGACAAACCTACGTCTGGACCTGGTACCTGGAGGTGGATCAGATGCTCCAGGACACAGGTGTCAAACTCGTGCCATGGAGGGCCGAGACCCTGCAGGTTTTCTTTCCAACCGGCCCTCCAGCAGCTGATCTCACTGATTAGCTGCTTCCCACAAATTGAAGGAGGCGCTGATTATCAAGATCACCTGCTTTAGGAGGCAGCTGGAAAGAAAACCTGCAGGGTCTTGGCCCTCCATGGCATGAGTTTGACACCCCTGCTCCAGGACCAAGTGGATGACACTCTCTCCACCTTCATTCCCAGAAACCATTAACGATGATGTAAGCTCTTCAGTTTGTGAGTAGTGGACGTCCATCCAGTGTAGATAAAAAGATGGACGAAGCTAATATGATATCACTCACTGGTTTGTGGGAGTTTGGTATGTGACCGTGGCCATGTTGGTTTTTTGGCAGGGATCAGATCACATGGACGTTGATTATGACTTAACAGAGGTTTGTGCTCCACTTTTAAATAAGACTTCTTCACTCTCTGGTTTACTTTGATTCTAACTTAATAATCTTGACTCATACACTTAGTTGTGCTTATTAAAACATTTTTACAGTATTCAGTTCAAATGACAATAGTCAGGTTGTTCTTCATGATTAAAAGAGGAAAAGATGAAGCTCAGGTTTCTTCTTTCCAGCTCTGCAGAGGCTGGCCGAGAGTCAGAGCCACTCGCAGCTCTCACTTGTAATGACTTCATGAGCTTCTTTACAAATCACATTGTAGCTACAAGAGGAAAACCTGGAAGCTGTTGGCTCAGACTGGATAAACAGTTGAAACTGTGAGCTTCATCATGCTGCCAATGGAGGCATCAGATCAGAAAACACTTCCATGTGTCATTCTGCAAAACACTGTTTCATTCAGAGGACTGAATGGTAACAACTGTCAGCAAGTGTGAACTGGAACCTGCATCCATCCAATTATCCATTCATCCATCCATCTATCATCCATCATCCATCCATCCATCCATCCATTCATCCATCCATCCATCATCCATCATCCATCCATCCATCCATCCATACATCCATCATCCATCCATTCATCCATCCATTCACCATCCATCCATCCATCCATACATCCATCATCCATCCATTCATCCATCCATTCACCATCCATCCATCCATCCATCCATCCATACATCCATCATCCATCCATTCATCCATCCATTCACCATCCATCATCCATCCATACATCCATCATCCATCCATCCATCCATCCATCCATCATCCATCATCCATCCATCATCCATCCATCCATCCATACATCCATCATCCATCCATCCATCCATCCATCCATCCATCCATCATCCATCATCCATCATCCATCCATTCATCCATCCATCCATCATCCATCATCCATCCATCATCCATCATCCATCCATCCATCCATACATCCATCATCCCATCCATCAACCATCCCTCCATCATCCATCCATCCACCCATCCATCCATCATCCATCCATCCATCAATCCATCCATCCATCATCCATCCATCATCCATCATCCATCCATACATCCATCATCCATCCATTCACCATCCATCATCCATCCATCATCCATCCATCATCCATCCATCACCCATCCATCCATCCATCCATCATCCATCCATTCATCCATCCATTCATCCATCCATCCATCATCCATCATCCATCCATCCATC
>OOFC01021878.1:12194-26522 GCA_900323345.1 Pseudochromis fuscus
CCCTACTTCCTTCGTCCACTTCTAAATACAGTCAATGGTTAGGCTTTTATTTTGAAATGGTTAAAGGAAATATTGAGTTTGCATTAATAGCATAATGCAGTTTTTTTATGAAGATAAGATAAGATAAGATAAGATAAGATAAGATAAGATAAGATAAGTTAAGATAAGATAAGATAAGATAAGATAAGATAAGATAAGATAAGATAAGATAAGTTAAGTTAAGTTAAGTTAAGTTAAGTTAAGTTAAGATAAGATAATCTCTTATTTGAACAGTGCAACAGCAGCAAAAGTGGATAGATGCTCTACATATCAAAAAAAGAAGTAAAGAATATACTAACAACATAAACAAATACATAAAAGGTAAAATAAAATAAAATGAATCAAATGGGAACATCATATACACAATATAAAAGTAGAAAGTAAAAATATGAGGGTAAATGGAAAAACATCTATTCCCCAACATCCCTGATTGTTTCTAATGTATCTTCTCAAAGCAGATTATTCACCACAGTTATGAAGTTATAAAAAGTCATGAAAGTCATCCTTGAGTGTTATGATAAGATCAGAAAACATACACAAATATTTAGATATTCATTGATAAAATGTAGAGAAAACACACTCACTTAAGACCTGATGTGATTAAGAAGGACTAGTTGTCTAAAAATTGCTTTAAAACCAAAGCAAAAACAACAACAACAACAAAATAACCAGCTGATGTCAGTGCCGAGTAAGGTGGGATTGTCCATTTAATGGTTTCTTGTAATGACTCTTTAGTACACAATTACCATCATGTGGATGAATCACTGACAAAATGACCTAGTTTTGGTCTTAAAAGGCCTTGTGCGCACCATGTTGAATGAAGAAAATTCCCACAGTGACTCACAGCAGCATGTAAACCAAAAACACTGCCACTGCAATAGAAAAACAAAGGCTTGGTCGGCTCTTGTCAGAATACTACACATGGCACCTTATCAAACAAAAGGCCACTGAAAAATTAACTAATTTATACTGAATGACTATAATTACAGCAAGCAATGAGTTTATTTAGTGGTTAAATAGAAAAACAGGATTGACTGACAAAGAGCAGCTGATGAACAATAGTTTCCTGCAGATTCCTACAGGGTTGTTTTTCAGGTCAGAAAGGATCCAAATATAGCAATGAATGACTCCACTGAACATTAGGAGAATATCATGTAGTTTATTGTGTTTCTATAGAGACTGTAAATTCATTATTGCTGTTGTAAATAAAAAGTTGCCTTTACAATCTGTTTGCCTATTATTAATGACCAAACATATGGTTTCTGGGCTCATAATTCCTGATGAAAGCTACCCTGTGTTAGTGCTGTGTCTGTTTCGGGTTAAGGGGGTAATTATATGACAGTATAGTTCAGCCCAACTACTTTCTAGCCTGGAGGAAGCACAATCACTGCTGACTGTAGTTTCCTGTCCAATAGCTGCAGCTCAGAAGTCTGAGGCAAATACAGTGGGAGTGAAGAGACAGGCGACACCGAATGCACAGGACGGATACTGCTCATTTGAAGAGTTTTAAACAAGTTTGGTTGAGTGGTGTTTTTTAGACTTTGCAGTAAAAGAAAAAAAACGCGAAGAAACCTGCAGCGCAGACAAAGAGATTTGCGCCTGCAGAGTCAAACTTCCCAACATCTGGTCTGCTGGAGGACGGGGCGAGCCGGAGAGAGAAACTTTGGAGGCGGAGAGAGAAAAGTAGATCTCTCGCTGGAGAAAATGCACTGAACTGGGAGGTTAGGTCACCTGCATGAGCCGAGGAGAGATTTGGTGGTCGTGTAAAAGTGACAAAAGTGGAGGGAAGGAGGACTGGAAAGGTCTTTTGAGGGCTACACGTCCACCTGGAGTAATCAGAGAATGAATTAGTCAAAGCCTCGGCTGCACTGAGTCCCAGCCAGAGAGAAGGTAAGAAGCTGTTGTTGTTGTTGTTGTTGTTGTTGTTGTGGGTTATTGTGCATTATAAACCCAGGCAGAAAAAAGTGTCCTCACACTAGAGCTGAGTTCGGTCTGAGCATGCAGGGACTCGTTTTGGGAAAGCAGAGCGCAGACATGCAATAAAGGTAAACAGAATACGCCCGATATAGCCAACAGTTACATTTAGTGTGTTTATGCTCTAAATGACACTTGTGTGATAAAGTAGACCTCACCGCTTCAAAACCTGGGTCCATACGTAACCTATAACCTTGGCACCTCGGTGAGTGTGCGGTGCCGTGACTTTTCTCTTTACGTCTTTGAAGTTTGTTTGTAACGTTTCCAAAAAAAATTCAAACTAAGTTGTTGGATTGCTATGCGCGGATAAATAGTTGTTCATTATGGGAAGATGAACTTAGCAAACCTCGCCTCGTCAAGTTGTTTTTCTCTAAAACTGAGCTGTAGGTTGTCAAAAGTTTTGGGGGGCAGCGAGTGCCGAGCGAAGCACGGGAGCGCGCAAACAGCTGCCCAGCTGAGCTGCTTTGGCAGGAGCGCGCCAAACACAAGCTGGCACGTGAGGTTTCAGGCTCACATATATAACCAGCATACAAGTATAATGGACTAACTGTAAGTTGAAGGCAACCATTTAGTAACAAGTAAAACTACTGACTTAAGCATTCAGTTAACTTTATTTAAGTATAATAATGTTTTATTTAACTATTACTAATTAAGTGCTACGGTACTTTTAAAAGCACCCTTACAGTTATAAGTACGCAATCTCAACCATTAAAATAAATATGCTGAATAATTCAATTGAAACTAAATGTGGTTGTTAATTTTACACCAATAGTCATTTCAGTTTGTCAGCTTTTTTTGAAAAGCTATTGAAAAAAAGTTATTTGTTTAGTGTTATTAATTATTTTGCTGTTAGAGTGGCATAACATAAGTTCAAAGGCTTCAAAAGCTATTAATTATAAGAAGTCTATTATTAGACATTTCCGTTGTGTCACCACTGTTTCAGCCACTTCCTTTACTGATTTTAGTAGCTGAAAGGGATTCATGCTGGTTCAAGTTGTGCCTGCTGCACCTCTCCCTATAAAGTTTGTCAGCTTGTTGCTCAAATTAAAACAACAATTACTAATCTTTCATGTGACCCATGTAGTTGTCTCTATAATAATGTTTTGGGTTTTTTTTTTGGCTATCTCACCACTCTGCCTCAGGCGCAATCACCTCCTCCCATAAGAGCCAGGCCTACGCCCATGGATGAGGAGAGGAGTGCCGCTGCCATCTCCCCAGAGCCACCTGATGATGGAGACCCTGGTGTACCAGCTCCGCAACCTAGTTCACAAACAACCTCAAGCACAGAGAGAGAAAACAGCTGCCCGAACCCAAACCCCTGTCCTGGTGCAGGTAAGAAACAGGATGCAGCAGAAAACACACAACTTAGTGTGCAGCGATTAGAGAGAATGAACACAAACCTGTACAAAATGTTGTGCGATAGGTCTGAACATGCTTTTTGGTGTGTGTGTGTGTCTGTGTATTAACATGGCTGCCTGAAGATAGTGAAATAGAGAGTGTGTGTGAACACAGTGTAGCTGTTTGCAGTGCATTTGTCTTTCTGTACAAGCCATATGATAATAAAAATATGGATTTACTCATGAGTGTGAAAGTGTGCATAGGTTGTGGTTAGTTTTCTGAGGAGTAATAGTGTTGTGTATAAAAATTATTAATTGCTAATAGACTCAGATGTTGTGCTCTTGCGTTATATCCTAGATACATCCCAGAAAAACTGCTGTGTGTTTTTGCTAGATGTCACTGTAATTCATTACACTAGAGGCCTTCTGAGAGACAAACACAACAGTTGTATATTCAGGTGATTTGAGACGGGTCTGTGTGGGGGACGCACCACCTTGGATGATCTTAGGGGTCAGGACCAATTCAGCGCTGTGGAACGCTTAAATGCCACGATGGGGCTCCTGGGAATTTGGGAATGAACTCATGACCCTTTCTCTTTGAGAGATTGGTCATGGTGAGGGTTGACTGACACTGGGGCTGGAACAGGAGGATGTGGACTCAACTCCAGGCAGCTTTGTGCCTGAATGACTCATCTAGGATTATCCAAAAGGATTCAGGTTCCCTCAAGTTCAGGGAGAAAACAACAGCACATTATTGTAGATCAGAGCGCAGGTCCTATGGGGTAATTAGGGAAGGTGTGGTTAACAGTTAAGGTAGTGTGGAGAGATTTAAGTGGTTTGTTGCCGTGGAAACCTCCCACCAAAATGTTTGATGGTTGATGGACTTCTTTTATTTACTTTTATTTTTCTTTTGTTTTGTTTTTAAGGCAAGTCTAAACATCCAGTATGATTACTGTGTTGAATTTGCAAAAAAGCGTACACATGCACTTCCCTGCTGCCTGCTACATTGTGGTTAACCATGATGAGCATAAGTATCACATCAGATATAATGATAATTCCTGAAGTTTTACAGTTATTAAACAGGAGACTTGTGCCCAAACATGTTCTCCTGCTGTGCTGACTTTACCTGTGCTTATTGCTCAGGAAACCAACACAAAGTATAACTGTGGGTTCTCCCACTAAAGTTAGACTTCTTTTGGCTGCCTGGTCTGTGTGTGTGTGTGTGTGTGTGTGTGTGTCAGCTAAGGGTAGGGTAGGTAAGCCAGGGTGCGGAGGAGAGGATTGGTCAGGCTACTACTGAGGGCAACAAGGCCCTGCTTTCAGCTCTGCTTCATCCCCCACCCATCCCTCTGCCTTAAGACTGCACGGCTTTGGGACAGCACAGGAGACACATGTCTGCATCTTACTGAGGCTTGGGGCCAACTTTTGGCTATGGTGCATTATTAAAAAGTGATAACAGAGTGCAATACTTCACTCTTTATTTTAATGAAAGCTGCATGGCAAGCACAGCTAATTTGTGTCTTTTTACCTGATTAGCCTGATTATTAAGCATTGATTTACAAAAAGAATATGAAGAGTTAGTTCTGCAGGTTAACTTATAAAAGCGTTGACAGATGCTGCAATTTGGTCTTTTTGATATATTTTGTTACAAGCTTCCTTTGAAAGAAATGTCTTAATTCGCCATCTTCCTTACTAAGCTCTGATTGGTGTCTCACACTCAGTGGGTTTGACAGAAATGAAGTTTTCAAAATACATATACAATACACAGAGTTTATAGGTGAAGTATCCCACTCATATCTTTCATAAAGACTGTTTATGGAGAAAAAAATTAATTGCAGTACCGTGTGTGTCCACTAGGACAAACTGACAGCTGCCATACCCACCTTTAGACATGATGCTTCTGCTGTGATATGTTGTTGAATGAGTAGGTGTCTTACTTTCATGCAGGTGATTGATATTTTATCATGAAGATCTGTACATTTATGCACTAGCTCTGTTCTGATTGGTTGACACTAGTAAGAGGAGTGTTGGATTACTATGCAGAGTACTTCTAGTATGATGATGCTGACCCTGTAGCAGGAGCCCTCCAGTCACAGTGCACCAGATGAGTTCACAGAAAGCTGTATCCCCTCCGTCTTCTTATATTTAGATAGCTGTATTTTCTGCTGTAAGTGAATAAAGCTCCCCTCAGTCATTACATGGTCATAAAATGGTGGTGCGTGTGTTGACAGATGTGTGCCTCTTCTTGTTGTGAGTGTTGCTCTCACTCACGCATGAAGATGCAATGAGGCTGTCTGTTTATACAGTAGGAGCCTTTCACTACCACATGCTGGACTCCCTCACTCGCTTTCACCACGAGCAGCTTTTCACACAATATTTCTTCTTTTCTTTCTTCTGTCTTTTTATACTCATGTCTCTGTTGTCTTTCTGTCTGTCACTGTCTCTGCTTTAATTTGTTTTCACACTGATGTTTTCACACAATACAAGATTCAGGATATAGGGCGATACAGTTTTTGTTGGCCGCCAGTGATTGATACCAGCGATAATGAAAATTGTGACAATCAAATTTAGTTAATGTTAAGTTTTACCACAATTACTTAACAAAAGGAAATTGTTGAGAGTTCTTTGGTTGCACTAATCTCTCCATCAAACTTCATTGTTGACCAAAGATTGATGAAAAAACACTTATTTTGATTTTCAAAAACAAAAAAACATGATGATGAATTCAGTCAATTAGTGATTATTTAGCACCCAAATGAACAATTATTCTCATCACTGACAAATAGTCTGAGCTGGATCTTCATGTTCAAATCTGAAGCTACTCACAATGAGTTGTGACAGTGTCATTAGTAAGGTATATCAACTTTCAGATTTGTAAAGCATGACTCATCAAAAGTTTGTCATCATCACAGTAAGTAGATAACTGCAGTTGTTTTAAATGTAAATTCAGCACCACATTTGAATAAGTCATGTTAAAGGGATAGTTCAACATTTCAGGAAATACACTGATTTAGTTACTTGCTGAAAATTAGGTTTGATACAAGTCTCATGTCATCAAGTAGCTTAGCATAAAGACCATGAATAGGGTCAAACAGCTAGCCCGACCCCTTTACATCATACTTATCAACACACATAAAAACAAAGATTTGTTCAATCTAAAGATTTGCTCTTGCACTTGTCTCTGATTGGCTGTTGCAAAAACCCACAACAAGCAACTTAACTTTATCAGATTTATTTTTAAAAAATCATTAATTTGCCTCCTTAGTCTTTGGTTATCCTTTATTGTTTGTGTGTTCAACCTGCAGCTGACCTCTGTGAAATTAACCCTCAGTCTGTGTCACAGTCAAAACGACATTTATTTTATCTCTCTCTTTCTTTTTCTGCTTGAGTGTGTAAATGCAGTGATTTTCCTGCTCGTCCCTTTTTAGTCCCTGAGGTCTGTTGAGGCTTGTGTCTAATTTGGTTTCTCACAGAGATTGAAATAAACTAGGAGCAGTTTGAGGCATTTTTACAGCATATTTGAACGACGAAAATGAGCACGCTTTATTTTCCTTCACCACCTCGCAAACATTTGAGAGTCGGTTGCTGCTGCCCTGGTGGCCTGCACTTTGTTTCTCTCTCTCTCACCAGTGAATTACTCAATGATCGTTTCTAAGATTATTATAATTTTTGTCACATTAACTGCTGCCAGATAACACCAGAATGATGTCCATGATGGTCCAAACTAGCAAGGAAACAGTTTGTCATTGGGACAGTTACTCTGTAGTTTTGACTACGGAGAAAAACAGGCAGATATTTAAGATTCAGAATAAAACCAGTGAGACATCAGATAAATAACAGGAACAGTAATCAATAAATAACAATAAATGGTAACTGTGAATGTAATTTAAATTATTTTCTATCACAATTATGAAGAAAACTTTAAACAGCTTTTATGTCTTTCTAAATGTGAAATCCTACTGAAAAATCTTCTACTGTCCAGTGTTTGTGTGTGGTTCCTGTTTCAGGCTCCTTGTGTTAGCTGCAGTAATATAGCACTCAGTTAGCAAAGCAGCTGTATTTTCCCATGAACCAGAAGAATCTCAGAGACCAAGTAACACAATTAAATTCCCCTTAAGCCTGTTCAACAGCAGACAGTTTTTGTCTTTAATGAGCTTACACTTCTTCATTCTCTCCCAGCAACTATAATCTCTGATTTTGGACATATTCCAGTACAGCACTCTGTGTGTGTTTCAGTGTGTGTGTGCTTTTCATTTTTGGCTGGATGGCAGTTTAACAATCGCCTCTTCTTTCCTTTTCAAATGGGTGTGTGTATATCTGTTGAGGGATAGAGATAAAAACCACACCGATGTTGTAGTTGTGTGTTCTTCTCTTTGTATCGTCCTTGGTCTTGGTCAGAACCCCAGTGTGGTTTCAATCAGTTCCAGTCATTACTGCTGGGCAGAGACCTACTATGGCATTTTCTCCACTGCCTCTGCCCTGCTGAACATTACTCTGCTCAGCTACTCCTCACTTTATCTCACTGTGTCTTCTTTGCTGCTTTAGCTTTGACTTTTTGCCTTAATAGTGTCTCTTCAAGTAGAGCTACAACTGCATTTGTGTGATTCACGCAACAGATCCGAAAATATTTTGTGACGTGAGGTTTTTACATCCTTTTAGTTTTGTCTAAGCAGCAATACTATGATTACTTACACTGAAAAAAGAAGATGTAAAAGACCTTTGATCAAATGTAGCACATATATATTTTCTGAGAGTTTCAGCTGAACTCTCTATCCCCATATGATGAAGGTTTTACCTTTTTACCTACTATGGGGCATATACAGTATGTACTGTATGTCTTTGCCAAGGGGATGTTTGCATAAGCAGTAGATATCTGTCTTTTCAAATCAGTAATGGTGGCGCTGTAGAAACAGAGGTTTAAGTAGTTTGAAAGGAGGCAGGTATCCTCAGCTCAGCTCTCTGTTCTCTGTGAACCAACACCCCCACCCGAGATCATACCCAGAGGAACAGCAGGATGTGCTCCCTCCAGGTGATTCAGGATATGTCACACCATTCACCACCTCATATAAACAGTGTTTGTGCTTGTGTGTGTGTGTTTAAGCTAATCATTACCCTATGTGATCCATATGTTTTTGTTTCACTGGTTAACTGTTTGTTTACTAGGAGACTGAAATTCTTCTGAATCACCCCTTCAGGACTACTGACACGTGTACATACACCAAGCTACAAACACACATGAAAACGCACGTACCATCAACACACATGCAGGTACACAGTCAAGCATTCACAAACAAATACACATACTCACCCACACGTGTAAACACACATCCAGATCTGCTCAGCGGCTCTTGATTGCTCTGGCCTGATTTTAATTAGAGGCTCATCTTTCTCAGATCTCAGAAATGGCTCTGAGGTTGAGCGGTTTGGTGGTTTGATGCTGGTGCCAACACACAATTGGTTGAAGGCCTGCTTGGATGGCACTATGGGTTTGGTGGGAATGTGTTTAGATCCAACAATCGTGGTTTTTGAACGTTTACAGAGGGAGAGCTTTGACTAGCTAAGTCACAAGACCCATACGCGTTTAACCCATAGTACCCCGCTGGCAGCAGAAGTCTAAATAGACAACAGGCTACTGTACTGGAGCATGGCGGGCTTCATGTGATCAGACTCAGTAGGAACGTGCAGGTGTTCTGATACACACTCAGATGAAGAAGCTCCTCTTGTTTGCTCTGTCTTGAAGTAACCTTGTGCTGGGCTAATGTCATAATTGCTCCAAAACCCACTTCCAGGGAATGAGGACAAAACAAGAAAAAGAAACGTAACTGATAAATTCTACCTAAAGCGCTTTTTGTTTAAATTATAATACTGATCTCAATATTTTCAAAAACCTGCCAACTGTCTAAAGTCATTAAAGTCATTTGTTGCCCGCCAGCGTAATAATAATTTTTCTATGATCCATCCTCAGTATTTTGATAAAATGGATACCAGCTGCAAAGAACAATGGGCGATTATAGGTAACTGATGAGGCTAATTGATAACGGATTTATTTAGGAATATAAAATGTAATGCTTAAGTAGATATTTAAAAAATACAATACTTGCTGGAGTTACATGTATTGTCTTTCAAACATCCAATGTTAGGTATTTACAAATCAGGGTAGGTAGGTGAAATATTGTAATGATATGCAGTCATCTCCATAGCCCTTTAATACACATCTCAAAACTAGATATTTGGCAGTGTGGAGAGCAGCAGTTCTCACTGGTGGCTTTCATATCAGAAGCAGGCTGATTGAGTCTAATGGATACAACATGGGCCTTAGAAATGGCTTCCACATGCAGGAGTTTGTGTGGTGAGAACTGGTACTAGATAATAAAGGTAACACTGCAGTATCAGTATACGTGTTGTATGTGCGTGCTTGTGTACAGTATGGGTGTGTGGGTTTTGTGTACTGGTGTCTAATACAACGGAAATGCAGGAAGTACTTCCCGGCCCTTCAGGTCCTGTTTACGTCTTCTCCCACTTCACATGCACAGAAACCTGGCCACATATAAAAAGGTCTCAGATGACGCACACATATACACACAGACACACAATCTCAGAAAAGTAAAGACAAACACAAATCCCCATCAATGCTTAAGACTGTTCCTCTTCATCAGGGATAACCAACCAACCAACTGACATCACCAAGACATTCAGACCAGTAGCTTGGATACAGTTTGTTTTATTTATTACTCCTGGTGATATCAGTATGATGGTACTCTCCAGGTTGGTAATATTGACTTCCTGTTGAACTACACAAAATAGGAGTTCTATGTTCTCCATTTCAACAGTCCATCACAAACACACCCTTTCCCAGTATTGATAGTAAGTACAAAAAAACTTTCAATTTCAACATATAGATCAAAAATCCATCAATTTGTCAGAAATATATTTCAACTATAGATTTAGATTCAGATTATTGGTCCTATTTCTTTCTGCACACTCCACTATCAGCTACACATAGGGTGTAATAGCTCATCTTCATCATAGCACAATTGTTAGCTTTACTTTTGTGTGTATATATAAATTTATATAAGGTTTGAATGAGAAAGAGATTTTGTTCACAGTGAACAACAGAACAAAACACAACATCCCCACGAAGGCAAAGCTGAAATAAGCAAATATTGTAGTTTTTTTTTTTTTTGCTTAAAAAGGATTTTATTGATTGATTAGTTTTCATTGTATTGAAATAAATGTTTCACAAATTAAATTGAGATTGTGATATCTCAGTTTGAGAATTTTATATTTTTCTTATTATCATCAGAAGTATCTATACTGGAAAATAGCCCAGCCCTAACTTTGAGCATACTTCTCATATCTGGGAACAAAATTGGTAATTTCCTCAGTAGTTAAATAAACAGATCTGTCTTGTGTTTTAATTTGAGTTTTTCTACTAACTACACAGATATCAGTCCAAAAGTATCAATACAGTAACTGTGTTGGATCAAAAATAAAAACCCACCTGGCCCCTCTTCTTATTCGTAAAAGATCAATTTGTGTTTTTACTTGATCATTGACAGAAGCAACTTTGTATTTTTGTTGTCCCTTTGCTTAAAGTGCAGTGCTTACTTCTTCATTTAAATCTCTGCGGTTAAAATAATCTTTGCAAAGAGAGTGTATATGTGTCGGCATAAAGGTGCAGATTAATCTATAGAGTTATTCCAAATATGCAAAGATATTTCTTTTTAACAACCGAGAGGGAATGTGAAGTGGAGACGAAGAGTGTTAGAGACAGGGGACAGGAAAGAGAGGACAGATAGAGAAGTGAGGGAGAGTGGATAGAGTAAATAAACATAGCCGGGAAGTGTTGAGTCCACGCACAGGACGTGGTTTGGTTTGTGTGTGTGTGTGTGCGTGTGTGTGTTTATCAAGCCCAGCTGGCTCCCATTTGCCCAGGAATGAGTCTGCACCTCTGAGAGGCCCGCGCCTGCCTTGCTTTGAAGGCCTCTGTGTTGTGTGTGTCCGTATGCATGTGTGTGTTTGTAGAATAACAGCTTCATTAGAGGGACTGCATGGTACCTGAGAACACATAAAACACCCAGACATGTATTTACTGCATGTATAAGATGTGTATGTCCTCTCATGTGTTCATTTTAAACACACATCTACTCTCAAAACACAAACAGACACCAATGCACACGCACACATAGACCCACACAGATTTCAGGTTTCACAAGCGTGCACATAGACCCCTAAACAGTCACAAGGGGTTGGATTTAACTGCTTCCAGATGCAAGTTTAGGACAGAGCACACACCAACACAAAGACAAAATCTTCTGCTTTGTTGAAGTCAGCAGAACTACTCTGTTCAAATTAATTAGCTGCTGGTGGATGGGAAATGACATGGGAGTAGAGAAGTTTACTGGGAGTGGGAGATTGGCTTGCTGGTGATTTCTGATAATAGGAAAGAAGACAGGGAAACTAAATGATCTTCAAAATAACATATTTATACAGACGTGCACCTAGTCGGCTCGTGTCATGAATATAAAATGTGTCTTTTAATGTTTTTTCTGAATAGTGTGTGTACCTACGCTCTGTGTTTGCTTTCTAGATGTGGCCCACACGTACACTGAGCCCCTCATCCTGAGGTTAAACGGCGCCCCAGAAAGGTTGCTAGGTGACGATGGAGACAATTGCAATTACAACAACAGCCTCTCGCATTCGGCGCTCACAACACCCAACAAGAGTATCACATGTGAGTAAAGCACCCTAACACACACCCCCTCTCTCTCTCACACACACACACGTTCACACACTGACACACACTCACCGAGAGACTGGTGAGAGTTTTATTTCCATTACTGATCACTGGTCTGATGAGTCACATTGTCCTGACCTTTAACAAATACATTTGCACACCCTGAAGAAATAGGTCAGGTAATCATACACACAGACAGAAATATCTACATTGTCAGCTAAGTAGGTTAAGTTTCTGATTTCTGGATACAACTAAGTCTGCATCCAAATTTACACCCTCACAATGAAACAAGTTTTCACCACTCTCTTCTGTTTCTTCTTTTCCTGTCTGTTGAAACTGGGATTGTTACAGTTTCACCATGACAACAGCACCTGGGCATGACTCCAATTACAAGTCTCCATTAATTATTTGGGGGTTCAGTCAGTGGACATCTTGTTGGGTCAAATCAAGATAAATCCCCCAAAATGTCCCAGATTTTGTTCAATAAAAAGCTGAAGTTAAGGTCCAGTTGGCCTCTGCTGGTTGTCACTCCTGAGAGTCTCTATAGCACAAGTCATGTCCTCTCATTAGTTTGCACTTCTTTATAAATCAAACACTGAAACCTTGAACCATGAGTCACTTGAACCAGAGCAAACAAACCCCACCTAAGGGTTCAGTTCATCATATTTCTAACATTTCTGTTTCTGCACATCCAGGCTTACATGCAAAGTCAGTTCAAAGTTTCCAATAGTGGCAAATTCACCTGGATCACCCTCTCGGCTTTTGTCCATTCGCGTGACTTGCTATTGAACTCCTTTGACTCTGCCAAGCTTGTCATGTTTCACCGACACTTTGGGCTAATGGGAGATGATTAAAACAAAAAAAAACAACATTACTTTGTCCAGGAAGACGGACTGAAGCACAAAAATACCTTTTATGAGTCATTTCCAGTATTACAAAGTCAGCGTGATTTCAAAATGGAGCTAAGATATTCAGCTCAGATTGGTTTGATGTTCCTGTTTATTCCATCTATCACACTGGTCCTACCGATTTACGGTAATAACATTTTTTCATAGCTGTGAAATCAAATAGCTTTTTGGCAGTGGCACTGAAGTACTAAATTTTTACCAGGAGAGATGATTATGTCCCATATTGTGTGTGTGCTTTATTTGCACTCCAAGTCTAAACTGCTTCCAAAAACCTCCAGCTGTCCAGTCATTACACTCCACACTGGGCGTATCAGCAGCTCTCTATCTCAATTTGCTAATCAGGAGTGTCACAACATCTCCAAGTCATACCACCAGCTACCACCACCCATTTCCCTCCCCCATATTTCAAGTCCTGTGGTTATGTGTCAGCCAGAGAGAGAAACTCTTTCACTCTCCTTGATGTGCTGTTGCTCCAATCCGCTGTATTAAAGCCAAAGGTTATGCAAGTCTGATCTGCCACTGCTGCACCACAGTTAACGTTTTAAACAAGAAGAACTTCAACCTCGTTCTTAAACTAGCATGCTGGACCCCGCAATCATAACCAGTGGTGGACAGTAACGGAGGACATTTACTTGAGTACTGTACTTAAGTACATTTTTTGAGTATCTGTACTTTACTTTGTTTTTTGGAAACTTTTACTTTCACTCCGCTACATTTTTAATAGCAAATATTGTACTTTTACTCCACTACATTCCTAGGAAGTGTGTCGTTACTTACTTTATATACAGTCTATGCTGGCAATGCATTTCAGGCAGTTTGTCCAGGTAGAGTTACCGTCGCGCATGCACAAATCAGCAGGAAGTGACCGGCAGCAGAACCGAACAATAAAGAGGGAAGACTGGAAACAGCACGGTTTTGTCGGTTTACGTTTTTTAAACGCTAAATAGCATGTTAGCCTCTCGATGGGAAATTTGAAAACAAAAAGCAAGACTGAACAGTCAACCAACAAAGTATTATGCACACTCTGCAGGAAGTGGTTTTCTTTTCATCGAAGCCCTTTCAGCTTAAAATACCACATTAACAGGAAGCAGATGTTAGTCGGGGATTAACTCGGGCACTGAGAACAATACAGCAATGTACTGATATTAGAAAATGTCCTTTTACTTTGTACTTTTGAATATTTAAGTATTTTTAAATGCATGTACTTTTGAATACTTAAGTATTTTTAAAAGTAAGTACTTTAGTACTTTAACTTGAGTAACATTTTGACCAAGTAACTTTTATTTGTAGTTGAGTAAGATTTGGCCATGAGTATCAGTACTTTGACTCAAGT
>OOFC01021883.1:0-14698 GCA_900323345.1 Pseudochromis fuscus
GTGGACGGCCTTGGGACAGTCGGGCGTCAGCACCCGTCCGTTCTCCCCAACGCTGCCTGTGATGGACAGACGGGCCTTGTTCCTCATGGCTTCTGTAAATGTGAGCTGTGGAGGAAAATAAAGAGACAGGTTTGTGCGTGGAGGAGGTGGAAATGGAGACAAGCTGGACGGTTGCAGATTGGAGTTTTAGGATGTAGATTATTCAGACAGGCTCACTTTGCACTTTTCACCTCAGATGCAGGGTTTCTTATTAAGATGCCTCTCATCATCTGAGTCTAATCGACCTAAACTTCCCTTTTTCAACCTTAATAAATATTCAGTTGTACAACCCAGTTTGTTTACATGTGTGAAGCTGTGGATAACTAATCGTTTAGCCTGTCTTCGTACAAAACAGGCAGCAGCAAACCTGATAAAGATGCTTTCGTACATCCAGACTTGAAGGGAGCTTTTATCAGTCACCCACTGTTCACATGCTGTTTGTGATCCCTAATCTCTCCTCCAGGGGAGTTGAAGAGTTCAAAGTTAACATAACACCAAGAAGCACAGTCAAGGCTTTCAATGCTATAACTTTTTCTCCTATTCATCTTTTCAATCACAGTAACTAAGTCTTTGAAATGTGCACAAATGTAACAACAAATTTAAAAAATACCATGGCTCAGAAAAGTATAATTTGAGTAAGTAGTAGATGATTTCACTTCACCATTCATCATATATTCCCAGTGTATTTATCCATCTTCTATTTCCTCTTATTTAGTAGATGGTAGCAGGAGCCTATCCCAGCTTTCAGTGGGTGAGAGGTGGGGTATCCCCTGAGCAGATCACCAGTCTATCACAGGGTCTCTAATACACTTACTCCTTTCAAACCTCCACACGTGATGAAGTTAAACCACTAGGGGTCAGCAAAGTCAGCTGCTATTAAATTACTCTTTGTACGAAGCAGCAGCTCTATCAGATATGAAAACACTGTACTTGCTAAAGAAGGTGAGGAAATCTTGTAACATGGTTTACACTTTTAAAAAAGTCCAGTCCAATGTATTTCCAGCAAGCTCATCTGTATATGTTTAATCAAATAGTAAATAAAAAGGTACCCACTTAGATATTTTGCAGTTACTTTTTACAGTGATGCTGCAATAAATACTTAATGGCTAACGCAAAGTTTATGTTAAAGTAAAAATAAGCAAATTAGAAATGTCTGCATTGTATTTGTTTGGGGCTGTAATGGTAGACACTGTTTTACTGGTTGTGTTTACTTGGTTCCAGACTCTGCTGGAGTCAGAGACTGTAAATCAAAATGGATAAAACAAACAGGCCTCAAGAATGAGGCCAGTGGAGGAGTGTAAAAAAACGCCAATACTCCCAATGGCCACTAGAAGTTCACCAACAGGTCTGGACTCCAATGAGACCAGCTCTGAGGTCGTGTCTCATACACACTGGACAGTGTCCTCAGGTCCAAGAGTCAGACCCGCCTCCTCACTGCTCCCTTCATATCCAAATATGGTCAAGATATACTGACCTACAAAACCTCGAAATTTTTTTAAAAAAGCAACTTGCAGTTTTGTGTTGTGTAATGTCATATTTCTTATTAAACATGTTCATCAGATAATACGGTACAAAAACCTCGAGTGTAACTAAAACTCCAATCTGCAACAACAACAGGTAGAAAGTTTCACAATACGGTTACATGTACTGTACAGTTAAATGTACACACAGTAAGAGTCACCTCTCATAGCCATTCAGAACAGTAGCCAGCCCCATACTACTACATGTAAATCCATTAGCGACAGAATTATTACACAGTGAGTGATAGTTGCAGGCAGTGGGACAGGGAAGCTGACTAAGCAACAGTCAAGCTAATGAAGAGTTCGTGCTGAAGTGCTGATGGGGGACACATAACCACGTAGGACAGATATACACCGAGCCAGGGAGGGGATCTGAAAGGCTAATGGCCGAGGACCTGGGGGAAATATCCGCAGAAAACAGCACACGTCAATAAAGTCGGCTCTGCTCCAGGGAGGAGATACCTCACTTGTGTTTGCTTCGGCCTTACAATGTATAGTGCTTAAACACGGCTTTATTATACAGGGTGTGTGCTCGGGGCTGCTTTCTCATTAAGTCTGTTATGTGGCTTTACACTCGTAGTCTATTGTAACTGACACAGTTGAACCAGTGATGTCCCTGAGCTACATGCTGCATGTCCTATTCAGGTTTAGGTGTGTGTGTGTGTGTGTGTGAGCACCCAAGGCTACAAAGGTTATTTATGTAATAAACAAGGCACTTCAGAGGGTCGAAGTAGATGTTAGATGGACGGATGCTCTGCAGTTTGATGAAATGCCCTCACATGTGTAGACGTGTGTGTACAAGTAAGACATTGGTCCTCATTTATCAAGCCTTTCCTCCCTGTTTATAAGCTATAAGGGTGAGTGGGAAACTAAATGTATAAGGAGAGTACTGACTCACAGAGTATTGTATTAACATTAGGAACATTTGCTAAAGCTGTTCTAATGATTTCTATACCGGTGAAACTACCTAAGCTTACTTTATCCGTGTAAACTTGCATTTTCATCCTCAGATTCGTGACATTTATCACATACTGAATATTATCCTCCCACTGAGTTCCCAATGAGTAATACATGTTAGGTTTTTGGCAGGAAAATGGGTCACACAGAATGCTCGCTTGATAAATGAGGGCCAACGTCTGCAGCCACACAAGCTGCGAAGCAGTAGCGGCGACGTCATGTCTGTGGATGACTCATCCCTTCCTGTCACACTGAGAGGAAAAAAAAAAAAAAAAAAAAAAAACAGAAAAAAAAAAAGCTCGAACGCAGACCAGGACGCCACATGACCACATAGTGAGCAGATAAGACAGATAAGTGGGAAGCGTTTTGCCACTGGTCACGACAGTCACTCAGCATGGCGAAGCTAGCAACAGGGGTACGATAGGTTTCACTTACAGTCTCTGTGCAGGGAGCTAGTGAGGGGGGGAGCAAAGGCTTGGGTGGACCATCTACGAAAACCCCATCTACATCTTATCAGCTTCCCCATCGCTGCCATAAGCATTGAAAACCTCGCTAAACTCGGTTAAGTTGTGGATGGGGCTGGAACTGGGCCTTGGACTCTGGCTTTGGCTAGGCTCTGGGCTATGGCGGGGGCTGCCTGAGCGGCAGGGGTAGCAGTGGCGGTGAGCATGGCGGTAATGGGGGTGGTGTTGGGAGGGGGATTGGGACTGGGCCTCCACCTTCATTCTCTTGGCCTCGTTGCGTGACTTGTAGCAGAATTCGATGAGGGCCACCAGCATGGCCAGGCCCAGGCCCCCGACGAGGATGTAGAAGACCCCCGCCACGTTGCTCAGGCTGAGGGCCTGGGACGACTTGTCCTGCAGACGACGGGGGGAGAGGACCAAACACAAAAGTCAGCGCTAGTTTTAGCAGAGGTGGCAACAAGTGCACACAATCACTCAACACTTACACACATATAAAAACAGGGTACATAGGAAAAATCTCACTCACACAAACACTATAAACAGGTCACACTCACAGCACTTTTCACTACACTACCTCTGTCCTCGCAGTCAACTGTCGCACAGCAGTCTGCAGCCATGCTGGCAATAATCTCCTACACTCTTCTAATCCAGATTATACTACATAAATTTAAGTTATCTAAGTGAATTAAAGTGCCGGTTCAACCAAATTACAACAACTATATTTTCTCATTTACCCCCAGTGCTGTCATAAAGTAATAAATGTTTTACCGAGACAGTGTTTCTATTTCACCACAAGAGGGCAACAGTGTTCTTTATAAAGCATCAGTACAACTTGATTACACCTTGGTGGAGATTTGTGCTCTGCTCCTGCTTTCTGGATTTATCCACCCCCAAGAACATCTTAACGATTTTGTTTTCACTTGCACATTTGTTTGTTTGTTATTAACATTATGGGAAAAACTACTGAACAGATCTGGATGTTTTGTTTTTTTAGAGACAGGGTATTAATCATGGTATAAATTATTACAATTTGGGCAAAATCTAAAAAGGGAATCCTGTCAAAAATAAATCGTGAAGTTCAAGAAAATCTCTATCTTAAAATAGGTAAATGTTTGACCAAGATAGTTTTGCTATTCCACCACAAAAGGGGGCATCAATACAGCTGGATTATGTCTGAGCAGATGTTTGTGCTCTGATTGCTTTCTAGTTTTCTAGTGATGGATGTCAGAGATAATAATACCTCTGGTAAGTGTAACTCACACTCAATTAAATGCATCATTCGCTCGTGTTAAACTGTGACTGAGTTATGACTGAGGAGTGATTGTCGCCTCAAACTGCAGCAATCACCGACCACAGGATCTAAAAAAAACCTCTTGGAGCTGTGCGTCACCGCCGCCGCCGCGACTCTGCCTGATGACCACGAGAATAAAGAGGTCAAATCATCTGGCCAGACAACAATAAGCATTTTGCTGTTGTTTATGGACCACTTTGATGCACCTGTCCCTTTCACCTCATGCAGAATAACTTCCTGCTCCTGTGAAGAGATGTTTGCTGATCGTCCATCATGCATGGCCTCATACCACCTGAGGTAAGTGGGAAAATATGTTTGGTTTTTTTTTTTGTCTTTTGGATTAACCGGCTCTTTAATCTTTCATCATGCTGCCTGTCTTTTAGTTGTGACATTCACCTTTTTACCCCCATTTATTCAAATGTATGCTGCTGATCTCTCTGAGTCCTGACTCCTGCTCCTACCTGCCATTTATCTCCCCCCCTGATAAATCACCCACCTCCTTAAGGTGCATTCAGCTTATTGCCTCGACACAAATGACTGCCTGTCATGCTTAGTCTCATTTGCAGGTGATGGCGCGCGCATGTGTGTGTGTGTGTGTGTGTGTGTGTGTGTGTGTCCTGCACTGCCAGGATCTGATTAGGACATGACTGATGTGGAAGGTACATGCTGCTTTTGTCTAAAATGTGGCAGCTCTCTCTTGCTCTCTATGCTCCAGTGAAGTCAACAACAATGTGGATCAGTCCTTGAGTGTGCTACTACGGCTGAGGCTGACATCTAAGTGTGACATACAGTAGCGTCTGGACATGCCCTGAGACCATCTAAGGTGAAAACCAGTGTGTGTGCCTTCGTCTGCGGTCGCAACACATACAGTAGCTTAGCTGCTGTAAAAAAAACAAAACAAAAAAAACCGCTGCGCCATGCTTTGTGTCTGTCATGCTGCATCCCTCAGGCTACACCTTCAGTCTGTACCTGCATGTCTGTCACTTTCTCAGTGTATTATGTGTCTTATCAGCCAGCCTGCTGTAAGTTACAGAACAGTCCTGCCAGCGCTTGTAAGAGTGTGCATAAAGACAAAGAGAGGAGGGGAGGCTCCCAGGCTGGTGGAGACTGACCTTACTTCCCGAGTCCTTGGGTCCACACTCCCCTTTATCGTACCACCATTTGTTTTTCAGTTTGTCTAAGACTCCTGCTTCACTCAGTTTCAATACGGCAAGGTTTACGGGCGTTCTTCAAATCACGGGGGACGGGGAAGGGTGGGGTGGGGAAAATAACATAAATAACATCATAGGACATGTTATTTTATGTTATTCAATCAGAAGAAGCCCAACAAGAGCAGCTCAGTACTCTTTTTACAAAGTGACGCAGCCAGTAAGGGGCCCCACTTTTGCTACATGTCTCTTTGCTCGTCGACCGAGGTGTGTCTGTCTGCAGGGTCGGGTTTGTTGGGAGATACTTAAGGGGGAAGGGGCGGAGCTAACAGACATATATACGTGGGACCCCGGCTGCATCGCTTTTCTGGAACGGGCGCATACTGCCGGGACCTTTGTTACAACAACTGGAGGCTAGTACTGTCAAACCAAAACTATTGGCTCAGGAAGTGAACATTAAAACACCCAATATGTGGCTACTGTCCTACTTATTTCCAGGATTAAAGTGGTGAAAGTAATTTTCAAAACCCAATAGTACATAAACAATACAGCAAATATTTATGTTTCGACAGTACTCGCTCTCCTCTCCAGATTTAACGTTTTCCGATCATCTTCGTAACCACTCAGATCGACCCGGCAGATGCTCCTGTTGCCGACAAAACACATTTCTCTTTTACCCGCATCAAGGTCACATGGGCATAGCGACATAGCGGCTAACCTTCTCGCCACCGCCTCCGCTGCCACACTCTCCTTTGTCGTACCACCACTTGTTTTTCAATTTGTCCAACAGGCCTTGTTCATTGAGTTTTAACACTGCCAGGTTAACTGCACTTCTTGAAAACGATAAAACATATTTGGTGAGAGGGGTGAGTATGCTGTCCAATTTGGGAGGGAGGGGGGAGGAAGAGAGGGGGAAAGGGGAGGGAGGAGTAGCAGTAAGAGAGAGGGACAAGGGTGGAAAAGTGCATTAATCCCATTCGAGAACCAAAACACACACTGAACGCAAATCTCTCTCCTTCAATGTGCTGTAACATAATGTTGTATGATGTTGATGTCACATAAGTTTCTGGTGTGAGTTTGGGTCTTAGTTTTTAAGCTTTGAGCAAACTCATTAAATTTCATTAGCATGAGCTAGCAAGTGGCAGCAGCCGGAAACAAGAAGCCTGCTTAACTTTACTTCTGTGTGTAACTGAATACGACTTGGTCAGTAGGGTTAATTCTGTGCGTAAAAGATGAACGTAGCCACCGGGAAGTAAAGCCAATGTGGAAGTGCAAAAAGATGCAATACCACTGATAGCCACTAGAGGCAGTCTTCAAAAAACTCTAATTGACTTTAATTGGAAAAACATTTTCAATCCTTTTTTCACAAGTCATTCTGATGTCATTAACCAAAGTCATGTTGTTTTCTCAGACCTTGGTGATCCACCTCAAAATCATTTCATCATTAATTAGATATTAGGTTCCAGAAAGAGGAATATTTAGGGGCGTGGTTAGTTCAGAGGTCAGAGCTGCCTCCTCACCTCCCTTCATATGAAAATATGGTCACTTTTGGCTCAAAAAATCCAATATGCAATATCCAAATACCAAACTATGATCTGCAGAAGTCCACAAACCAAAGTGTGATGTCATGGTGACTACGTCCGTCTCATATATTCAGTGCATGGGTCATTCTAACAGCATCAAACTAAATGTGACGTGCTTGATGCAAAGGTTGACTGTTAATGTAGCAACTATGACAAAGTCAAGATTAGCAAACAGTCAGGTGATGTTCATGTAAAGCTGTAGTGATGATTTACCTCTAGCACCATTTGGCCAAAAGTTTAATTTCTGTAATATCTGTACAAGTTTTACCACCCGAGGGCCTTAAAAAAAACTATTCAGGGCAGAAAAAGTTTGATGGAGTCAAAATGTGTCTACCGTATTTTCCGGACTATTGAGCGCACCTGTCTATAAGCTGCTATTGAATTTATTCCAACAGTTTCATGTGGTCCACTCTGACCGGGTCTGATGTGACGAGGCACGGAGCTTGCTAGCTTGTAAAAAGCTAACAAGCTTTGTGCCGCCGATACATGAGCCACACCGGTGTTTAAGCTGCAGGGTTCAAAAAGTCGGAAAAAAGTAGTGGTTTATAGTCCGGAAATTACGGTAATAGCTGAGTAAAGATTACTTTGAAGCATTAAAAGTCAAAAAAGGTTGAGAACCACTTAATTAATTAATTAACTGAAATCTCCTAATTTAGTTTCACTGTGATATTTTGATTGAAGTATCCACCTACTGTCTCTAACAAGGATTAAACAAATATGTAAAGTGGAAAATTTAATTAATAACCATTGGCCCAGTACTGTCCAAATTAAAACGTTAAATATTGGCACTAAACGTTGGCAGTCCTCACCGTGGCGGCGTCAGCCAGCTCTTGGAGAAACAGACATCTCTAAATAATTTGGACACGTTTTACACATGTATATACTGTATGTATGTCAGCCAATTCAAAGCTCACGGGATTTCTGAGCATTAAGCCGTTCTGGAAAATCGTGATTGAGTTGCGTAAAATGTCTATGAAAAGCTTTTTAAGGTAAGTGCGCGTCATAATTTCATGGCTTCTTTTGAAGGCTGCTGTAGTGATGTGTGATAACAGTACAGCCGGAGAGAGAGTGATTTTCCTCAGCGTGCATTTTGTTTCCCTTTTAATTTATTTGTATCATTATGAAAAATAAATAAAAACAGTCATGGGAATGGATCAGAAACACAAAGCAACACAGGCTAATACTTCAGTTTAAGCTGATGATTTTTTTATGACTGTGGAGCCACGTGAAGTAACAGCCCTGACTAACAACGTTGCCAGCTCTTGACGTTGCTGGTGTGTTTCCTCGCTGGTATCCGGACAAGTGACTGACAGAGGACGATAATCCCAGATGGAGGCCTGGATCGCACACTGGAGGGCAGGGGGGGGACTACCGTGATCTGTCAGGGACTCTTCCTGGTCAAAGCAGTGGCTGAAAACTGGCACCAGCCGGGCCGCCAAACAAACCAGTAGCTGCTCTGCTTGCTCTACTTCAGGCTTTGTGGGCAGAGGAATTTACAGAAAACAACTGGCAGGGTTTAATTGATTGGCTGTGAGGAGCTGGCTGCTACACAACAAATTACTTACCTACTTACAAGGAAGGGGGAATAAAAGTGTGTGGCTGTTTTCAGTGTGCTCTCTAATTACATGGGATCAATGATAACAATGCTTTGAAATGATATTCAGCAGAGGTGTTCAGAGCCTTGATAGCAAAGTGCTCTGTGTGGTATTTTCAAACATGTGTGTATTGGAATAAATTAAAGTGCAGGCAATTGCTGCACACACACACACACCTGCAGGGTTTTTGCCTTTAGTATATTCATCCATTCCCCTCAGTGGGACCTTGCTGGCGGGCTTTGATCGATGAGTGTGCGGATTGAAAGTGCAACTCCCCACAGTAATGACACTGTATTCTGTGGCAGCTCTGTAAATTCCACTATGTGCGGGAGGCAGTGACAGAGTCTGGCAGAGTTACCCAGGGCTGAGCATCCAAATGGCTCCCAAAACACTATTTCAGTCACTTAGTTGAAAATAAAGAACCAGTCAACTGTGAAGGAAAGCTGAAGTAGCATTAGCTAAATATCTCAGGCTGATTACAGTTTGTATATAAAAGATGCACTTTCTCTTCTCAATAAGACATTTTCGGATGAGTCACGTTTACTAGCGCGTCCACAGCATGCCATACCAAACATGTCTGCCCAAGAACAGCAAGCACAAGCACAGAGAGTTTACCTGGTGTGGAGGGCTGTGAAGGAAACAAAGAGTGAAATAAAAACCACCCCTGCATCAACACGACCAAGCCCCACATGCATGCAACAAACACAGATGTCAATAAAGCCGCTACTTCTGCCCTGAAACAAACACAGAAAAGGCCCCACCCACCCACACCAAGCAGTAAGTGGAGACAGATAGAGATAGAAAAGGCGGCACACCAGGGAAGGTGGAATACCATAACAACACGTAGAACATATTGTTACACTATTCCACCCACCTTAACTGTGAACCCTTGGGTGTGGCTACTCCGTAGCCTTTGGAGTCCAAGTTGCCTCCCACTTTCATTGTGTCGCACGGCTTGCGCTGCTCTGTGTACTCATTCATAGTGGACTCCAGCAGGAAGGCGTATTTCCCTTTGGACTTGCGGACCCGCGCCACGCCCTCCGCCGTGGTCTTGGTGAAGACGGTGGGCTCGGCCGACTTCATGTAGCCCCACATCTTCTCATAGACGGCGATCTTGGACCGCTGCGGGGTTTTGAGGAGGGGGTTGGAGGTTCAAAGGTAGATGTGGTGTGAGACATGGAGAAAGCAAAAAACCACACACAATACAAAACAGAGCAACACATCAGACTTACCAAGTGTGATGGGACAACCAGAAAAAGTACAAGTTGTAGCTCTTCAAGGATTCAATTTATCTAAATCAAACATTTTTTTTCATCCCTTTGTGGTGTCTTGAGATTAGATGTGTTCCTTGATCCCAACACAATGGAGGTGAACTGAATTAGAAAAGTTAATTTAATACCAGAAAAATCTCTTTTCTTTTGTGTAATTTGACTGAATGGACCCAACGCGATACTCCACCCAAAATCTTTTGTGGTATTAACAGCAACGACTTTCAAGCCTTGTAGATCTGAGGGGGTGGGGGGTATGAGGGGGGTGCTAAAAGTTTTCAACTTTGTTCATCACAGAAAGTAAATTTAGTTTGATTGAATGTAACTAGATGAATTTATGGACGCGGTTGAACATTGTTGAAGACGAGTTCTTCAGTCCTTAAGAACTTGGATGAGAGGCAAAACATTTTCAACAATCTTCAAAAAAAAAAGCCATTTGCATTGACTTAACATCACTTGTATCTGCACTGCTTTTCTTTAAAATGTGCCTGTGCCAGTGTTGTTGTGCTTTAAGTCATACAGAGATAGAGATAACAAAAAAAGTTACATTTCAAAGAAGCCAAACGTAATAAAGGCCAAAGCTTCATGCGACCTGATTGGATCAGGTAGAGACACTTAAGCCTTTGATACTTAATAAATAAATAAATAAAAATTGGGGTGGAGCTGAACTTTATCTGCTGCAGATATTCAACATACATCAACGTCCAAGACATGGGCCTTGAGCATCATCCTAGAAAACACATTTATATAAGACTGAAAAGTTTTTAAAGCATATTTCTGCCATATTGCACAGGGAAGTGATTTTGTTATGTAGGACTCAGGATAAAAACCTCAAGTCTCTACTGACAAAGTCCAATAGTCCATACATCAATACCAACCATCTTCTTTTGACTTCATCACATTTTCTCCTCTATATATTTTACAAAGCAAATTAGTAGTATGTTAACATAATTTCTAAATGTTACGTGTGCAGCCTTTTCCCTGGTGTGTTCAGGATGAGGGCTGCATGGGTTCTCCTACCTTTCGGAGAGCAGACCATTAACCCCCAGTAACACCAACTCACCCTGAAGAACTCTTTGGTCGAGCCAGAGTCCAAAGTGCCGTAGGCGATGTCGGTCTGCTTGGCCAGATCCTCGGCGCTCTCGATGGGGGAAACCATCCTCTCCACAGTGAGGAAGGCGGCCAGGTTTGCCGTGTAGGACGAGATGATGATGAGAGTGAAGAACCACCACACTCCTCCGACGATTCGTCCCGATAACGATCTTAGGAGGGAGAAATGGGGAACGAGGAAGAATAGTGCAGGGACAGCAGAGGGGAGCGTAGAGGATGGACAAGATAAAAAATAAGAGGGAAGTGCAGGAAAGTAGAGCAGGAAAATGATAATTGGAGTTTTGTAAGAGGTAAAATTAGGATAAAGAAAAAAGGAGAGTGAGATAAAAAGACAGAAAACAGTCAGTTAGTGTTAGGAAATACAGCGACAGAGCAGATAATTAAAATGAGAAATGATTGGGTGAAGCATGGAGGGCCACCACTGTGGATACCAAAGATGCTGATGTACAACCACAAGGTGGAGCTCTGACAACACTCAAATCCACCAGAGCTGTATTTACTCCTCATTACTGCCTCACGAAAAAAAAAAATCCAACATGCTTGTGTTGACCAGGTTTGATAAAGAAAAGGTATAAGGCCACTTGTGTCCCTTCCTTCCCCACCTCACCCAGCCCTGCTCTTTTTGTTTACTGGTAGGATGAAAAGAGCTGCAGGTCCCCCGGCCGGCATGGCGGCGACGGCGGCGGCACTGTTCTTTTCTTGTTTGTTCGCTCGGGGGAGACAGATAGCTCGCTGCTCAGGAGCAGCGGAAGGTCGTGAGGAGAATCTTAAACCATAAATGCTGCATTGAGGAGAACAAACAAGATCTCCCCTTGGTGCAAATCAAACAGCGGAGGATACAAAACCCTCAGGCCTCCATGTCAGACGGAAAGGGAGAGAGAGATGGGGATACGAGGAGGAGGAGGAGGAGGAGGAGGAGACAGGCATCTGCAACAGTCAGGGGTTTTCTTGGCTGGCGCTGTGTCTCATTGCAATCTGGTCATATTCCATTGTTTCCAATGCACACAGGACACCATTTACAAAAAGGGTGGCAGCATCTTTTCTTTCCTCCAGTAGAAAATTAATGACACTCCCCTATGGCCCAATGCACCTGGAACGTCTTTGATTATCAGCTTTACTAAAGAACCCTCCCATCTTAAACACTGTGTTTTCTCTGCTGTTATGCGGAGCTGTCACCCTCACCAAAGAGGAAACCTCTGTTTTCTCGGTCTGTACCGATGAAAGTGCCCGTGGCGGCTCAGGCAGCTTACAGTAGAGAAGTGCTGCAGTGGAGCATGTCTCCTCCACACACACACATAAGAAACTTTGCCCATGAAATAGACTTATTGACGTATTAGCTCTGGATTTGAATACAAATGACTTCCCCCCTCTTTCTCCGCCTTCACTCCATTTTCCTTCCCTCTGAGAGTGCATTATATATATTTATATATATTTTGCTGTGGCTCTTATGCACAGAGAATTTAACTGTAAAATAATGAGTGAAGAGGTGGAGTGCATGTGCGATAAGATGCACGGATGAGTCGTCCTATCCTCTGCCTGTACAGAATCAGCAGTGGATTGTGGGAGTGTAATAATGGGACCAGAAGAGGAGAGTCTCTGCCATCCCTCTAACTCTCTGTGCTGTGTGTTTGCTGGCTGATACCACTGACTTTGATCCACAGTGACACACTGCTGTGTCTTGATGGGCCTGCAGTAAACAGAGGGGATGGGGGAGGGGGTGAGAAAAGCTCAGCACTGGGACTTTGGGTAATTTTCAGATCATGTCAGTGCTTCCAGTGTTTTCTATTTATCCTTGACATGGAAATGGATTGCACATAATACAATATATCATAATGAGAAAGTAGAAATTTGATATCAATTATGTTCATTGTTCCACCTCTAATTGGATGTATGATGTCATTTAAGAATTAGCTTTTAATCTGATATATTTTTAATATTCAATGTCAAAATTCTGTCTGAAAAATAAAATATGCTTAATCTGGCAGCATATTAACAACCAAAACTGGGGCTAGATCAGTTTATCAGTACCAACACCTTTGAACTAGGTAACAACAATAAACTGTGTGTAAAAGATGTATACAGTCACGGTGATGTCACCATTTTGGACTGTTTTGATTTTGCAGCCATATGTTACCATATTTGGACAAGTGGGAGGAGCCAAGGAGCGGTGTGGGTGTGGATCTGACTGTAGCTATCTGCCTTTGACAACATCCACCTTTCCTCCTACACCTTTAATTACACATAACTTTAAGCCTTAATAGTATTTGGTGAGTTTTATAAAAATTCACCCATCGTACAATTTGCACAAATCATCCACTAAAACCAAAACTGCTTTGTACAAGGTTGTAAACATGTTTATTTATCTTATATTGTTGATTTTTTCAACATGGAAGTCTATGGGGGATTGACCATAGACTGTATGGACCAAGCAACAATGAGACTACACCTGAACTCGAGTCTCATACAGATTGGGTAGCATCATAGGGTTCGAGGTTCAGACCCGCCTCCTCACTCCTCCATTCTTATTCAGATATGTTTACATCTGGCTCCAAACAACCAACATGGCAAATGTAAAACTCCTGCCTTCAAAATGTGAGTCCACAAACCAACAGGAGTCTGTGGGACTGACTCGTTTTCAGATCCTCAAGTGGCCATTTCAGGAACTCCAATGCAAACTTCAATGGCCATATTTATAATAAATAAAAATAATGGTGTAATTCAGTGATTTGTTTTTAGTAACGGTTCCAGTGCAACTTAATATGTTTTGAAGGCTTTTGCACTGATTGCATATGAATCCGTTTGTGCAATCAAGAGGACTAAAAACTCTAAAATCAAGATGAAAGCGAAACATGTAAGAGATGTTAAAGTTAGCATTACACTTGTAGCTCTCGGCGTTTGGAGAGTTGTTGAATAATTCATTGTTCTTCGTAATACATGTGTCTGTTCAAGCGTGGTCATTACAAGTGTTTTAGTGTAATGCAAAACCCTGCTGTGGAAAAAAAACCCAAAACAATATTTTACTGCTGTTAGATGTTGTGAAGAACGTTGGGAGAGGACTTGACTGTAATGATGTATGAGCTCAGTTTTCCCACGAGTGGAGGAAACAAGAAAACCAGACGCAGGAAGTATTAGAAGAAATAAAGTGGAAACAAAACAGAAATTGGCTCCAGTGTTGCAGCGATGGGATTCTCCACAGCAGTCCAGTAAGCCTCAGGGTATAAAGAATAATCAATGTAAATAGGAAAAAAAGAAACAGAATAAGAAAGATTTCAGCAATTATACAGCAATTACTCAGCACTTTTCCCCTACTGGCTAACTTGCTTAATTTAAATTAATTTGAGTATTAATTTGTATTTAATAAATGATTCAGGACAGATGTAATATAACAGGGACGGTCTGAATGTCATTTACAACAATTTATATAATTTATCTTCTCATGTGAATAAACTTAACAACAATGAGAAGGACAAAGTTAAAGTTAAAATCCAAATACTATGTTGTGGGTACATATTTGACTAACTACATACTGGGTTAATTTGACCAAGGAAGATGGGCTGTTTTTACCCAACATTTTGTCATTTTTACCCAATATTTTATCATTTTTATGCAAGATTTTATCATTTTTATCCAACATTTTATAATTTTTATGGAAGATTTTATTGTTTTTACCCAACATTTTGTCATTTTTACCCAACATTTTATTGTTTACCCCAAATATTATTG